>PVJC01014062.1:0-37260 GCA_004026665.1 Murina feae | reverse complement strand
GGGACAGCATCAGGATTTTAGAGGGGCTTAGGTGAGACACGGCCAGAAAAAGGCTGGGAGCCACTGCTCTAGGCAGAGTTAAGGGCATGGGGAACCAGCAGAGCCGGCTTCTGCTTAACCACCTGGCTCCCCTTTGGTGCCGCTTACTGCTTGTAAGCGGGAAGAATGTAGCTCTCCACCAAGAGCTCTTTTCACTAGACTTTATATGGAAAGAGAACGAGGTTTACATAAATTTAATTCAGCCTCAACAAGCAAGTACTTCTTAGAAAGAACTTTCTTCTTCTAACCCTTGCCCTGTAAACAGAGAGGTAGTGTGATGGGGTGGAAGGCAGGAGAGCTTTAGAGTAGTCAGACCTGAGTTGTCCTCTGAACTCCCCCATTTACCAGTTGCATGGCCTTGGGCTTGTTACTTGGCTTTGCTGTGCCCTGTTTCTTCTAGTATAATGGGGATACAAAATATCTTGCAGAATCAGAAACAAGAGGTAAAGGAGCTAGTCCAGTTCCTGGCGCAGAATAGATACTCAACAAAATAACAAATTTGTGAGTCCATGGGGTTGTTGTTTTTTTAATCCTCTCCCCAGGATATGTTTTTTCATGGATTCCAGAGAGAGAAAAGGAGAGGGAGAGAGAGAAACATTGATGTGAGAGAAAAACATCAATTGGTTGCCCCTGGAAGGAGCCCTGACCAGGACCAAACCTGCACCCTGGGTAAGTGCTCTGACCCGGAATCAGACCTGTGACCCTTCAGTGCATGGGACAGTGCTCTAACCAACTGAGCCATACCACCAGGACAAGTCCATGGGATTTTGAAGGTACATGCTAATTCATCCCTGTAATTCTGATTCAACATTTGTAATAAGTATCACTGTGATGCTAATCCTTTGTTGGACAGTTTCACATATTTGTTTCAAAGATATTAAACAGAACTGCTGTGGGTTGTATTCCCGTTTTACAGAATACAGTGTTTCCTAAGACCATGGTTATGCTTCTCCCACTGGGATTTGGGGTCTTACTGGGGTTCTGTGCTGTGGGTAGTCAGAGCTGTAGACCAGATGAGGTCTTGCATCTTGTAGGCACTTCAGTCTTACTCAGTTTTTTATTTTGTTTTGTTTATTAATTTGGCAGAGGGGGAGAGAGAGAGAGAGAGAGAGAGAGAAACATCAGTTTGTTGTTCCACTTATTTATATATTCATTGGTTGATTGTTATATGTGCCCTGACCAGGGATCTAACCCCAACCGTGGCGTAACGGGATGCTGCTCTCACCAAGTGAGCTGCCCATCCAGGACCAATCTTACTCAGTTTTAAACATTTTCATATTAAAACAGTCCTGGATCTATTATAAATTGAGATGCAAAGTTTGCATGAATATAGCTGAAACAGGAAACTTGAGGACAATATTTTGGTTATAGCAGACTTCTTTGGGTACAATTCCCAGATTCCTAGAGTTTGGCATTTCCCCCCCTAACTTGAGTCTGGGTTACATTTGTTGAAGCCATTTGAGAAGGACTGCTTCCAGTAGGATTTGTAAATTAGGATGTCCCCAAATCCAGGTATGAGTGCCTTGAAGAGTTTAGGCATAGGAGAATTAGAATATTTCTTAGGGTGTCCTCTGCATTAATAGCCTGCTATAATAAGAGATTCGTTTTCAGAGTAAATGTCTTCATCTCCTGTATATGGAAACAACAATTCAAGTAAAAGCTAAACTGTTTGAGCTTTATTTCATACTAGAGGCCCAGTGCATGAAATTCATGCACAAGTAAGGTCCCTAGTGGCTGCCAGTTGCCAGCCAGGGCCTCCCTTCCCCCAGCTGCCTGCCTGCTGCTGCTGCTGCCACCACCACCACTGCCAGCCAGGCAGGGCCGTGGGCGGTTGGCCACCTGACCACACCCCCTGGTCGAACTCCTGGTGAGGGAACAATTTGCATATTAGCCTTTTATTATATAGGATGTGTCAGGCACTCCAGAGCCATTCCCATGTATTGACTTCTTTGGTCTTCACAATAACCCCCTGGAGGAAGGTACTGCATTTAATCCCCATGTTATTGTGGGGAACTCCACAGTAAGTGGCAGAGCAGTGGACAGAACCAAAAGTCTGAGCTGGAATTCATGTGCAGCACAGCCCCTCCTTGCCCCACCTCAGCGTGTTCTTCCTTTTGCCTGAAAGGCTCTTCTCCACTTCACCTGCCGGGGAGCCCTACTTCCCTCCTTTCTCTCAACGTTCAGTTAAAATGTCACTTCCTTCATGAAGCCTTTTCTCCCTGAGGTAGGCTAAGGACTTTCTTCCTCCCTTTGCTTTCCTTGAATTGCACCTTGTCTACCTCCTGCCCTGTGTGGAGCCCTGTAGGGGCACCAATCATGTCATGTTTTTATCAGTGTGTTCAGTCCTGCCATGGTGCTCAGCATTGTAACTCCCACTGTGGCTGTTTAAGGGCAGACATTCCCATCTGCCCCTGAAGCAAATGCCTACCCATTCACTTAACACACTTCCTAAGTTCACATGTCTGGGATGCGCTGACCTGGAATTTATACTCATCCATCTGATCCCAAAGCCTGTGCCGTTTCTTCAGACCATCCACCAAAAAGTGGCTCACAGGTAGAAGAGCAAAGGTAAAGAGGATGAATGTTAGGTGTAGATGATAGAGGAGATGGGGAGGAGGCAGGGACAGGTCACAAACTAAATTCTAGAAGGCAGGGCTTTACTTACCTCCATTGCCAGAGAAAGGCTTCTTAGGAGAAGGCTGGCATGGCATTGGTTGTCCACAGTCCTGTTGACTAACTTCTACAGCATGTGGATCTGCTCACTGTGCTTCTGCAGCTGTGCGTGGTGAGGCAGCAGAGACCCTGGGCCAGGACTTAGCAAGGGTCAGTGGAAGTGAATTTAACTCTGTTCTGTGGGTGCTACTTTACACATCCGCATAAGGCTCATTCTTGAGAGGGTGGACTTAAGAAAGTGGCACCAGCAGCTGTAACCCACCGATGTGGCCTTTAAACAACCCTGCCATGTACCTGCAGGATTTGGGTATTATCCTCTGTTCATCTTGACCATATATATGTATGTGTATATGTATATATATATGTATGTGTATGTGTATGTGTATATGTATATGTATATCTCTATAAATATACTAGAGGCCCAATGAATGAAAATTCATGCACACAGGGGGTCCCTCAACCCAGCCTGCACTCTCTCACAGTCTGGGACCCTTGGGGGATGCCTACCTGCTGGCTTAGGCCTGTTCCCTGAGAATAGATGATCTAAAAGAAATAATCATATCCTTGGGTAAGGATTTTTTAAAAAAAGATAATTGTCGCATGAAAATTCACTGCCAGCGGGGCTGAGAGGATTGGGGGACTCCAGCGGCAGGCATGTGGAGCACCTGCCACTCCATGCACCTGCCATACCCCGGGCAGGGCTGAGGGGACTGGGCACTGCCATCTTGTGAGGGTGTGATGGCCAATTAGCATATCACCTCTTTATTATATAGGATATATCTATGTATATTGATTGATTTCATAGAGGAATGGAGACGGAGAGAGGGATAGAAACTTTAATGATGAGAGAGAATCACTGATTGGCTGCCACCTGCACACCCGTTACTGGGGATTGATCTTGCAACTTGGTCCTATTCCTGACCAGGAATAGAACCGTGACCTTGTTTATAGGTAGATGCTCAACCACTGAGCCATGCTGGTTGGGCTACTCACCTTGACTATTGCCAGGGCTTCCACCAGGCCCTATCTACTTACCCCTCAGCCCAGCTCCCTGTAAAATTAACTTATCTTTATGAACATGAGTTTATGGTAACTAGAGTCTTTGCATCTCTTTTTGTCACAAGATGAGCTGCTGCCTCTTTTCTTTTTTTTTCTTAATCCTCACCTGAGGATATGTTTTTATTGATTTTAGAGAGAGGGGAAGGGAGAGAAAAACATCATGTGAAAGAGAAACATCGATTGTTTGCCTCCTGTACATGCCCCGACCTAGGTATGTGCCCTGACTGGGAATCAGACCTGCAACCTTTTGATATACAGGAGGACACTCCAACTCCAACCAACTGAGCCACCTGGGCAGGGCTGCCTTTTTTTTTTAATGAATAGTAGTTTGATTTCAGAATACTTTTATTTATTTTTTTTTTTTTAAATATATTTTATTGATTTTTTTTTACAGAGAGGAAGGGAGAGGGATAGAGAGTTAGAAACATCGATGAGAGAGAAACATCGATCAGCTGCCTCCTGCATATTCCCCACTGGGGATGTGCCTGCAACCAAGGTACATGCCCTTGACTGGAATCGAACCTGGGACCCTTGAGTCCTCAGGCTGATGCTTTATCCACTGAGCTGAACTGGTCAGGGCCAGAATACTTTTAGAAAAGTTATGAAGGTAATGCAGTTTTCTCACAAACCCTATGTCCAGTTTTCACTATTATTAACATCTTACATTAGTTTTGTACATTTGTCACAACTGATGAACCAATGTTGATACATTATTAATTAAAGCCCATACTTTATTCAGATTTCCTTAGTTTTTATCTAATGTCCTTTTTCTGTTCCAGGACATGACATTTAACTGTCATATCTCCTTAGGTTCCTCTTGGCTGTGACAGTTTCTTAGACTTATTGTTTTGTTTTAATATTTGTATTGATATTTTAGAGACAGAGGAAGCGAGAGAGGGAGAGAGAGAGAAACATCAATGTGAGAGCGCAACTTCATCAATCAGCTGCCTCTTGCATGCCCTCCACCCAGGATCGAGCCCACAGCCTGGGCTTGTGCCCTGATCTGGAATTGAACCAGCAGCCTTTTGGTGCCCGGGAGGTCCAACCAACTGAGCCACACTGGCCAGGGTGATTTTCCATGTTTTTTTATGATCTTGACAGTTTTAAGGAGTACTAGTCAGGTATTTTGAAATGTGTCTTTCAGTAGGGATTTGTCTGATATATTTCTCATTATTACATTGGGTTATGACTGAGTTTTTTGGGAGAAAGACCACAGGTAAAGTGCCATTCTAATCATGTCCTGTCAAGGGTAAATACATGCTTTATCACTGAATGCCAACCTTAGTCACCTGGCTGAAGTGATGGCTTGATGGGTTGCTTCACTGTAAAGTTGCTGTCTCTCCTCTCCCTTTCTTACTGTCCTCTTTGGATGGAAGTCACTCCGTGTAGCCCACAGTTTACGAGTGGCGACATATGCTCCTCTCCTTAAAGGCAGAGTATTTACATGGATTATTTGGAATTCTTGTACACAAGTGGTTTGTCTGTTCTTCCCATTTGTTTATCCAGTTATTTACATGAGCATGGACTCATGGATATTTATTTTACGCTTGGGTTTATAATCCAATACTACTTTATTTTATTGCTCAAGTTGTCCCAGCTTTGATCTTTAGGAAGTCTTTCATGTCTCTTTGACTAACTCCCTTCATGGCGAGGGCTTTTGGTTTTCATTTTTGAGCACTTCCATACTTTTCGGCACTATGAGATGCTCCAGGCTCACCTTGTACATCTTCTGCCCGAGTCCTAGAATTCGCTGTGCCTCCAAGGCCACTGCCTGTGAAGCAGATATTTCCTCCAGGATGTTAACATGGAGTTATGTGGGTGGATGCAAGTTGTTTCTCCTCTTGAGGGTTAGTCCCAGTCACTGAAGACTCCAGTGCTGGGTGAGGTGGGGAGATGCACCTGGGAAATCCACTATGTACACCCTGGCCAGTTGGCTCAGTTGGTTGAAGCATTCTCCTGTACACCGAAAGGTTGCGGGTTCGATTCCTGGTTGGGGTGCGTACAGGAGGCAACTGATCAATATTTCTCTCTTACAGCAGTGTTTCTGCCCCCACCTCCCCCAACATCAATAAAAAAACATATCCTCTGGTGAGGATTAAAAAAAAGAAGCCCCCTGTGTGAGAACTGGGAGTTGATCCCAATAGCAGTCTGTTGCCTCTCTGCTCACCCATTCATGCTTCTCATACCCCTGCCTAATGCTTTGATTCAGAAATGGTTAGATTTGGTGTTTACTCTGGAGTCTGCTATCCAGTTGGGATGATGAGGTAATAATCGTTCTCTATTTCAGGCACTAAGTTCTCATAAGAGAGTCCATATAAGTCTGGGCTGGCATTCTTTCCCTGCCATTCAAAAATGGACCATTCCTTTGGGAGGGTTTGTGCAGGGCTTATGGCTCTAGGCAGGCTTGCGGCAGGCTGTCACGGTGAGCTGTAATCCTGAATCATTGACTAGTTTAAATCCTTGTATTGTACTGTCATCCCTCTGAAGTGTGCAACTTGAGCCTTGCTGGAAACACTAACTTGGAATCTTGACTAGAGTTGGTTTACAAGATTCTTACCTTCTATTCATAACTCCATGTGTGCCCCCTTCAGATGGCCCTGTCAGGAGCATCCTGGGCACATGGGAGGGTGTGGGTGGCCTCTCTAACCCTGGCTTCTTTCCTAGACATCAAATCGCTCTTGGAGCTACTCAGAAGACTGTGGTGATTACTGACACCAATTTCCAAACCTCTAATATTTTCAGCTGGTTTTTAAAAGGAACCCTGGTTTCTTTGTCAGCTGTCCTAGTCCTGTCCCCTCCCCCTCTCCACAACTGAACTACTTCTTCCCTTTCCTGAAAGGGAGGGCATTTGGGCTTTAAGATGCTTTGTTTTGTGGGGCAGTTGCTTTAAGGGGATATAGTTTGCCTGGTTCCGGGTTTCAACTCAGTGCTGATTTTTTATTTTATTTTTTTTGGATGGTGGTGGTCTCCCTTCATTTTTGTGGCTTTGGAAGCCTGTCTTCAGAGGATTCAAGGTTAGGGTTGTTGACAGGACATTCGGTGTGATCTAGTCCTTTTTCTAGGACACTGGTGAAAGGTGTTTTAGTCTGTTAGGGCTGCTATACTAAAATCCTACAGATGAGGTGGCTTATAAAGAAGGAAATTTATTTCTCCAAGTTCTGGCAGCTGGAAGTCCCAGCTCAGGGTGCTAGCATGGCCAGGTTCTGATGAAGGCCCTCTTCCGGTGGCAGACGGCCACCTTCTCACTGTGTCCTGACGTGATGCAAGGGCCAGGGAAGCTCCCCGGAGCCTCCTTTAAAAGGGCACTAACCCCAGTCATGAGAGTGCCCTCGTGGCCTTATCTCCCAAAGGCACCACCTTTCAATACCATCCCTTGGGGATTAGGGTTTCAACGTGGACTTTAGGTGGACACAAACATTCAGACCAACGCAGTTGTCCCATTCAGAATTCTCTCCAAATGAGGGACACTGAAGAATGGAGTCCAGAGAAGCTGGAAACAAAAGGAAGTCGTGAATAGTACCTGAAGGTTTTCATTGAAGAATCCGTTTCTTTCATAGGGACTTGGAGGGGCAGGGGCTTCCCTGCCTTCTGAACTTTCGTGGAGTGCTTGCTCCGAGCCAGGCCCTTTGCTGAGAGTCTTCCGTGCATCCTCCTCCCAGCAGCCCTGGGAGGTGGATACTGTGCTCTCCATTGCACGTGTGAGGAAATGGGTTCAGCGACACAAGGTCACAAGGTGGCTGTAGGACTTGCAGTGTGTCTGACTCCAGCACCCGTGCTCTTCACCCGTGTGCAGAAGGAACCCATCTGGGGGAGAGAGGTGTCTCCTCTGCTGGGCAGTGGTTCTCTTTGGGGATCTGAACCATCTGGCAGATGGGTGTGTATTTGAGCTTTCAACTGCCCCATTTACTTGCCAGACCTAACCAGGCCTATATTTTAGGCTCACTTCATTACATTTTATTTATTTACTTATTTTAAAGGAGGGGTATTTTTTTTATTGTTATTGATTTTAGAGAGAGGGAGGTGGAGAGAGAGAAACATCGATGACCTAGGCCTATATGGCTCTGTTTGGAGTATCATCCCGTACACCAGAGGGTAGCAGGTTTGATTCTCATGATTCCCAGTCAGGGCACATGCCGGGTTGCAGGCTTGATCCCCAATAGGGGGTGTGCTTGAGGCAGCCTATGATATTCCACTGCAGCCAGAGAAACCAAAACCTGGGCATGTGCCCTAACTAGGATTCAAACCTGCCACCTTCTGGTGTTCAGGATTATGCTTCAACCAACTGAGCCACACCGGCCAGGACGTTTCGTCACATTTAGGAGCACCTACTGTGTGTCAGGCTTGGTGTAATGTGTGCTGTTAAAACAAAAGAAACCCACATAGTCCAGCCTTCAAGAATTTTGTTTTGTGACCCTTTTCATCAGCAACGATGTCCTTAATTTCTCTTGCCTTCTTACTCCCAAACCTCCCAAGTTCTCTAACCCCTCCACTCACTTTTGAAAATTTAGGGCCATGGAAGTAGAATGTGATTCATTCATTGAAACTTGTTCAGACCCATTCATTGCTTGATTTCTTCACCTGGCACCATTCTACATTTTGTTCAGCAAAAGTTAAGAAAGAAAAAGTTGGCCTAAAATATTGTTCTTTAGCGCCTGGCTCCTGAGAGCAGCCCTTTTCCCTCCGTTTTCACACCGGGAACTTTGGCCTCTTGTTGTTTGGGCAGCCTCTGACCACAGTGTGTGTGGTAGCTGAGCAAGAGGAGTTTGGTTTGCTGGTACCTGATACCCAATTCTCTTCCTCTGCTCTCCTCTCAAAACAACCTCTGTCCCCTACTGTCTATGTAAGAGCTGAGTGCAAAACAAAGAGGGCGGTGAAGTAAATTGGTTTTCTTATAATTTTTGTTTTTTGTATAAACCAAAAGGTTTATGAGAGGCGTCCGTTGCAGTTGTTGGTATGAGTGGCTGGATGAGCAGGTGCTGCTCATGACATTGATCCTCAGCAGAGGTTCTTGGAGTCTTTCAGAGCCTGGGGCAGCAGCAGAAGTAATAGCTGTCCTGGCTGGTACTCCTGGCCCCTACGAGATCCTTCTGAGGCAGCAGGGAAGGTGAGCCCTGCATTGATGAGAGTCCAGTTAGCACTGTCCTAACTAAATAGTAACTTCATGAGTAAAACAAATACAGGATGGTCGTGAGGCTTGTGAGTTCAAGTTGTTTCTCCTCTTGATGGTTAGTCACAGTCACTGACCGGCTTCCATATGACTTGTGCTCCGTCCTGGACTGTGGCAGGTGGAGGCTGGGTCCAGGGAAGAACCTGTGCCTTTGCTGGCTCTCTTCTTAGCATTGCACTTGGTACTGGCAGGTGAAGAGGGGGGGAGGGGGCGGGCATGGGATGTGAGACATCGCACAGCCTCAGTTCCATCCTCTCCATGCTCTATAGCCGGATGCGTGTGTTGATTTGTGCTGCAGAAAATGCCACATTTCAAATTGAGCTTTTGCTTGAGGTGTCATAGAGCTGCCCTAGTTGAAACCAGAAAATTTGCCACAGCCTTGCTGATTGAGCTGTGCCCAATCAGAGACCAGGACCTCCTAGGGAGAATAATCTCTTGGGGATATCATTATTAGGGCGTAGGGCCCTGGTGCCTCTTACACTCAGTAGGCAGGACAAGCCTTGCTGGTACAACTGCAGGCTGTCCCCAGTCTGACTGGCCTTCCTCCTTAATCTGTTACCCAAATGCCTGGGGACAGTACGGGCAGATCACACCGACCAAGCTGTGTCAGCAGTTACGTGGAGATGTCCCTCCCAGCAGCCTTCCTCCCTGTGGGTGCAGGAGGAGAGGGAACAGGGGTTGGAGGTTTCCATCCTTGGCTTGAAGTTAGTGCTGACTCTGCTTCTCTCAGCCTCCCGGGGGAACCCATCTGTTGTCGAGAGCTGAGAAAGCAGCTTGGAGCTCAGGGAACGATTTCGTGGTGTTCTTGCTGGGGCAGGGCATCGGGAAGCTGTGGATCAGTCCCTTCAGGGGCCTGGGCCTTCACCTAACCCAGCGTAGCATCTGTCCTGAGTGGCCCATCAGGTCT
This sequence comes from Murina feae, assembly GCA_004026665.1. Taxonomy (NCBI): domain Eukaryota; kingdom Metazoa; phylum Chordata; class Mammalia; order Chiroptera; family Vespertilionidae; genus Murina; species Murina feae. Next base: position 27,415 of record PVJC01014062.1, on the reverse strand, counting down.
TCCCGCTCCAAGGAAAGGGCTGCAGAAGCAGCTGTGCCCTGTCCTGGCGGACTCCTGGCAGAGCTCTAGGTTCAGCCTGGACATTGTGGTGAAGGACCACTTGGTCATGGGTATGCGGGATTTAAGCTTCCCGGTGTTCCTGCATTCTGGTCCCTTTTGCAGGCATTGGGGGCCTCAGCTAGAGCTCTGCGGACTCCCCCGGGGGCTTTGATGTGTTATCTAGTGCAAGTTCAGGCACTCAGTCTCAGAAGCGTCTTATCATTGGGAGGGGAGTGAGAGGAAACTGGTCCCAGTTAAGAGAACTGGGTGTCTGGGAGAAGATTTAAGAGCCTGTCGCTGTGGTATGTGTGGGACCCAGCTCACTCATAGTCCCACTCTGGGATGATTTGCTTCCCTTCCCCTGGAAAGGGAGTTGTCTTGCTGTGGCTGTGTAAGGACAGCACCCCTTCCTCTCCTGCAGCCGTTTCCCCTAAGCCCCCTACTTCCTGGTAGGATGAGGAGCCCCAGCCCTGGCTTGATACACCCCATCCGAGTGCCTCTTAAATCTCAACCTGACTTCCCGGGCCAAGCTTCCTCTGTTACACTCTCCAGGGGGACATAGGTCCTATGGAGAAACCCTCATTTTTTTTTATATTTAAAGGACACATTTTATTAAAGCATACATAGAAGGTGGCAGCCCCCATTACCCTTAGTGGATGAATGGTATTAGTAATATTCTTGGGTTTTCTGTGTCTGATGGGGGAGTTAAGAGTCCTGAGCTTGGTCTCTGACCCTCAGCAGCTCACCTGGCCTCACCTTATCTCCTCCTCTGTAGTGGGAATAGGAAGATTAGGTCTTCAAGGACCTTTTTTAGTGAGTCAAAACTAAGTTAGCTTTGCCCTAGCCGGTTTAGCTCAGTGGATAGAGCATCTGCCTGTGGACTCAAGTGTCCCATGTTCGATTTCGGTCAAGGGCCTGTACCTTGGTTGCGGGCACATCCCCAGTAGGAGGTGTGCAGGAGGCAGCTGATCAATGTTTCTCTCTTCCCTATCCCTCTCTCTTCCTCTCCATAAAAAATCAATAAAATATATTTTTAAAAAAACTAGTTAGCTTCTTAGTGTAATAAACCTGCCCTTGTTGGAACGTACCTTCAGCCCAGTGCTATGCTGTGCATGCTTTGCGTTGTTTCATTGACCTTCCCAACAGCCCTGTGTGATTGGTGTTCCCATTTTATAGAGAAGGGACTGAAGCTGACGGCAGTTGCTTGTCTGATTTGGCCAAGGTCACTTGGCTAATAAATGGTAGAGCCAGGCTTTAACCAAACAAACCCTGTTCAGTCTCCCAAGTCCTGACCTGCTAGTTGTGCTGAGGAATAGCGAGTGGATACCTCATGGGGCTCATGGCTTGTGTTGCTTCAGATTCTTCCTTCCTCTGGGTCTGCAACCAGCTAGAGGCCCGGGTAGTCCTGCTGTAGGTCTGCCCTCTGGTCCTGTGTGCGGTGTGGTGATTCTCTCCTTTGAGGAAGAGCTGTGGGTAAATCATCCCCCAGCTGACCTGAGCTTTTAAATGTCTTCCACCTCATCCTTTGAAGCAAATCACCTCTCCTTCTGTGTCCTGTGTTTCCTTCTCTTTAGCTAACAAGTTGTTTCTGCTTATCATCTTCCCTAGCCCAACGCTTGTGTTAAGTATTCAGGAATGCATTTTTCCAGAGTAAAGTCACTGGCCAGAGCCACCTCCAGGGCAGGCTGGGCAAGGTCACTTGGCTCTCATTGCCCGCCCCCATGCCCCTTTCCAGCTAACCTTGAGTGAGTGAGTCTCCAGCCCAGCCTCTGGCCAACAGAGTCTGATTGGTTTCCCTAATCAGCAGCTCACTATCCAGGCTGTGCTGGGACTGACTGTCAGCTAGAGGAAGTCACTGAAGCAAACAGGAAGCGTGCGAGACACCCTCAGCTGGAATTGCTCACCCTTTCACCAGGAAGGACACAAAGTATGAAGTGGGTGACTTCATGGCTCAGAGAAGAACTCCACCTCTGGAGATTCTGATTCCGATGGTCGGGGTTTTACTTTCTTAATGCCCAGGGCGATTCTGGTGAAAAAAGTTTGAGACCCTGTAGTAACCAGAGCAGAGGAACCCAAAGCAAGGAAGAGCAGTGTCCTGCATTTTCTTTCTCTTTCTCTCCCACCCTTGGCCCCAGAACTGGCTGGGCATATGCCCATTATGCCTGTCCACAGGGCCAGAGTGTTTAGGAAACTGAATCCCTTCTGCCCTTTCATACACATTGTGGTAAAGGTATAGCAGACCCCTTAGTCCTTGCATTCATCCTCGTTTCCTGTGAAGATGTGAGATTAGGATAGTGTTCATTATCTGTGGCCTCTAAACAAACCGTGGTTCTGATTGAGAGAATGGGGGAAACAGGTCACGGCAAAGAGCACCTTTTGTCATGGGTCCAAAGCTGTACCCATTTCAGCAGCTTCATGAAAATATCCATGAGTGCCCTAGCCACTTTGTCTCAGTGGATAGAGGATGGCCCACGGACTGAAGGGTCCCGGGTTCGATTCCAGTCAAGGGCTTGAACCTTGGTTGCAGGCTCAACTGTGTGTGGAAGTCAACCAATCTATGTTTCTCTGTGACATAGATGTTTCTCTCCCCTTCCCTTCCACTTAAAAAAAAAAAAAAAATCAATGGGAAAATATCCTCAGGTGAGGGTTAACAAAAAAAGAAGGAAAGGAAATATCCAGGAGGAAATTTATCCTACATATGTACTTTTCTTGGTGTTGAATAAACTTTTTTTAAAGCATCTTTGGCCCATTCTGTATCTTATAAGAACTGTTAGCCACAACTTGATCTCCTCAAGAGAATTTGATTTTTGTCTGAAGGAAGACATTTGCTCTGCCATTTTTGGTTATAATTCCATCAGCTGACTGCACCCGTGGATGATTCTTGCCTCTGGTTCAGGAGGACGGATTCCCACAGTGAGATTCCCTCCCATAGGCGGCAGGAACTCACCTGCGCCGGAGGGGAGGGCATAAAGCTTCCCGGGGCTCTAGGTGTGGCCGTGTCCTGTCTTAGACACCCCCTGTCTGGGTGTGCCCTTCATGGCAAAATCAGCCGCCTCCATGCTTTAGTCTGGCAAGGTTCTCTGACTCTGTTCATGTGGTCACCAAGTGGGGCCAGGAAAACCATGAGGCAGCAGGCCATTAAAAGTGCTGGGTGGGCCTCCTGAGGTGTCTCTGGCCTGGACGACAGGACCAGTATCCAGGCAGAACATATCACCAGCCAGTTTGTGGCAGGTAGAGCACCCGCGGCACTTTAAAACATACAGATACCAGGCATGCCTCCAAACCTTCGCCGGAACCTCCAGGGGCTGGCCGCACATGTGATTCTGATGTGCAGACAGAGTTGAGAACCATTGCATAAGAGTTACTTGCCTGTCCTTCTGACTTGTTAAAAAATCAGATTCTGCCTTCACTGGTTTGGCTCAGTGGATAGAGCGTCAGCCTATAGACTGAAGGGTCCCAGTTTCAATTCTGGTCAAGGGCACATGCTAGAGTTTCGGGCTCGGTCCCTAGTGTGGGGCGTGCAGGAGGCAGCCAATCAATGATATTATCTCATCAATGTTTTTCTCTCTCTCTTTCCCTTTCCCTTCCTCTTCCTATCTGAAATCAGTAAAAATACACACACACATATACATACACACACACATATACATACATACATACATACATACCGCAAGCATTTAAAAAAAATGTGATTCTGTGTGGGCAGATTTGGAAACCCACTGGTTTGACAGGGACAAAATTTAGATATTACCTCTATTTTTCTTGTAGGTACTGGTAGCCAGGTTCCCAACGGCTTTGGGGCTTTGTTTTGTTGATTTTTGGAATGGGAGACTTCATTATCTGGTTCCCTCCCCACTGGTTCATACCTCCTCCTCCAGTGCCCCTGCCACACTGTTGGTTGGCCAAGATTCTGTCACGTGAATTTGTGGTAATAATCAACTTGTAATTCCATCGTGGTTTCCCTCTGTTGCTGTGGCCCTGAGTGGCTCCTCCCTCTGTTGGGAGTACTGAGGCGGGGGGGGCTGGAGGGGGTAGGATCACCGTGATTGCTGGAGCCAGACCCTGCGGGGCCAGCAAAGCTGCTGCCACAGGAAGCATGTCATTCACGCAGCCCCTGAAAACCCTACACGAGTGGGGCATTGTCTCCATCTGTCTTGCCAGCAGGGAGAATGGCAGGGAGGCAAATGAGCGTGTAGGCAACCCGAGTTTGCAGACTAGACTCTCCCATCTGTGTGCTGGGTGCCTTGAGCAGGGCATTTAACACCTGAACGTCAGGCTGTTCATCTGAAACCCTTTGTCTTGGAGGTTAGAGTAGACCTCCAAGTGCTTGCGCAAGTGCTCAGTAAATGTTAGCTGTGTCTGAGAACTATTTCAGTTGGTAAGCACTCTTTGAATTCCCAGTATGTACGTAGGCATTGGGAGGAAGGCATCTCAGAGAAGCCAGAAGCACAACTCTGTCTCAAGGGCCAGAGAGTCTTGCAAAACCGTTGATGGGAGGGAGAAGAGAAGGCACCTTAAACTATAAAATATTTCAAAACTGGCACTTCTTGTCCCTAATTGAGATTCTCTCCCTCCACCCTTCATTCTTCCTTCCTTGTGCTCTTGGGAAAGAGGTGGCCCCATTTGAGCCTCTTTTCCTTTGGTGCCGTCCAGAAGGGAGACCCTTGTTCCTGGTTAGTGAATCGTTCTTCTTGGTGCTCACTTTTTAAACAAACATGTTGCTGGGGAACTTGGACGTGAAAAACGATTTGAGGTCGCACAGAGCAAGCCCTTTGCTGGCAGCTTCTCACACCGTGCAGACCACTGCTTCCTACAAACACGCCCCTGCTCGCGTCCATCCCCGTCCTACCCTGACTGCACGGGAATGTACTCCCCTTGCTCCGGGGGCAGGGCAGGGCTTCCTTGGGATCCTGTTCCAGAGACCCCTCCTCCATACACTCCATTCATCCAAATCTTTCCTTTCCAACTTGAATTCAAATTCTGTGTGCAGTGTTCAGGACCTGTGCACTCACAGCACTCACTTGTAAAGCACTGTATATGTTCTGGTGGCTTTTAATGTATCTCTTCTAGAGGCTTCTGAAGATAGGCTCCTCATCCTTTGCTGTTCCAAAACTTAAAAAAAGAAAGCTTACACCTCCAAAGCTATCACAGACGGAGTGACTAAGATGTCCTTGCTGGAACACCAGCTGCCGGGGATGCAGGTCTTGGTGTCCCATGTTTGTCTCCGCCCTCCCATAACTCCCCCTTGTTCTTCCCCTGCGTCACCCTTTTTCTCTGCCAGTAGAGAATGGAACTGAGGTCTCTATTTAAAAGAGAAGTTTGGCAGCCGTTCTGACCGCCAGCAGAGCTCTGGCTTTGGTGGGTGTTTGGTTTTGTGTGTGTTTGGTTTTTTAATGTGTGTGAGACTCTGGCCCATAAAAATGAGGGAACCGTGGGGACAAAGCTCAGGATGAGACTTGGATTCCAGTGCACGGTCCAGCCTCAGACTGAGAAAGTTGGCCAGTCCTCCTAAAGATGGCAGGACAAAATGACCATTTTAATAACAACCTGCACGTGGTCAGGCCCTGGTCCTTGAGCACCCACAAACTTGAGGAACTTTCCCCCGGGACTCCCCGTGCCCTGTGGGGCTTCCCTCTGGCTTTGCACAGAGGTGGGCTGTGATTTTAGTTACCAAACTACAAGTTCATAGTTTGTTGACCTAGATCCTAATGTCTTCCTGGGCGATTTTTTTGGTACCCAGAGAGTGTGTTGATTCTCCTGTCACGAGACTGACATGTGCCCGTTCTTCTCCTGTGGGTGTCTATCTGTATGTGAATGTACACATTGGGGATAGGGAAGTCAGTGTGTTTGCTCAGAAGCATGAGCCTAAACCTGGGAGACCACTTTCCTCTTTACCACTAAGATGCTTGTAGAGCAAATACATATGAGGTACAGGCTAGTCAGGGCCCTTCCAACGTCCGGGGCCGGAAGCCAGGCCATCAGGGAAGGCAGAGGGAGAGACCTGTGATTTAAGAAGGGCTCACTGCACCACAGTCTCTGGACTAACCCATTGTTTCTGGTTTCTCCCTTGCAGTTGGAGGCCCCCTTCCCACTAAGTGCCTCTTTGCATAGCTCCGGCCCCTGCCCTCACGCTCACTGGTACCGCTACAGCAGGACGGGCCATGGCGGGTCGGGGAGGTGCAGCACGACCCAATGGACCAGCTGCTGGGAGCAAGATCTGTCAGTTTAAGCTGGTCCTGCTGGGGGAGTCGGCAGTAGGCAAATCCAGCCTTGTCCTCCGCTTTGTCAAGGGACAATTCCACGAGTACCAGGAGAGCACAATTGGAGGTGAGTGGATGCAAGGGAGCAGAGGTGGCCGCAGGAAGGCCAAAGAAATGCCTTGGCCTTGAGGAGAAGGAAACTGCCTGCCCAGAGACTAACCACACCTGGGGGAGGGGGCAGCACCTTTCCTCACCTGGGCCCTGAAACAAATTCCACGCCAGAGTCCCAAGAAGCTTCTGGTGAGAATTAGCTAGGAGTCAAAACTGACTTCCTCTCCTGGTTCTGCCTCTTTATTATTTGTGTGGTTTTGGCGAAGACCCTTCCACAGACCCAGCCTCTGGGCAGGGAGAGGCTGAGTCTGGATTCTTGTGGGTTCTTCTTACTTTGCCAGGCCATGCATCTGCCCTGGCCTCTCCCACTTTTCAAAATGGGGAAATGGCCTGGTGAGTGGCTGGCATTTCTGAAGCTGACCTTTACTCTTTCTAGAGTAAAGAGCCTCTTTGATTTCCCAGTGGTCAGCATTTAGGTTGTAAAGGTCTGAACTCAGCCTCTTGCCTTAGTAGCCAGTACAAACCTTGAGGGGCCAGTACCGACCTTGGGCTTGAGTCATCTTTTCTCTACCCTCTTGGTTGGTAGGAGGTTTCCAGGCAGCTGGAAACAAAACGGGCTGTGTCAGCAATCTTCTGCTGCCTCCTCAGCACTCGAGTCAGGAGCTGGAGGGGGAAGTGGGGTGATGCCCCATGTCCTCGGAGAGGAGCGGGGAGGCAGACAGGAGAGCAGGCTTTCAAAACAAGAGCCCTCTGGGATCCTCTGGGTTCCGGGGCCGAGGGGACTCCCACCTGCCTGTCCCAGCTTTAGGACTTCCCCTTGAAGCATATACACAGTGCTGCATGTTCCCCTGCCTCCTCAGGACAAAGATAGGGTCAGGTGTTACCTGAAGGTCAAGCCACAGGATTGTCAATCAAGAATGGGTCAGGGTCAGAGCTGGGGGTTGTGGCTAGCCTAGTACACCTGGAGGTGGCAGGGCGGTTAGGAAGCTGGCCACCCAGCCTCCTCCGGACAGGGGAACAGTGTGTACTTTCAGGCGTCCCCAGCACAGCTAAGTGTATAAGTGTCCTCAGGAAACAGAAGGCCAGTGACACCCCTGGGCTGGAGCAAACAGGGACTCGGGAGGTTTCCAGCTGGACTGTTCTCTCTCAGGGGAGGGAGGAGGAGGAAGGAGGCGGGTGGGCCGGCCCACCCTGCTGAGCTTAGAGTCAGGTTCCCCTGGGGGCTGCATTCCTCATCAGACAGCGCTCCTGAAATGGCCAGGTGCAGGCAGGCTTCCCTTCTCCTGCCCTTGCCCAGTGTGGTCTCTAAAGCCTATACATTCTGCAGCTCTCTCAGCACAAGTACAAAAAGACAGACTCCGCCTGTCCTTGCAGGCTGCTTGTCTGAGCCCAGCTCAGCAGAAGGCTGCTGAGTGCCAGAACCCCGATGCAGCAGTGGGGATATGTGGGGATGGTTTCCCCAGCTCCTTGCCTGCTAACACCACCTTCGCTCTTCCAGCGGCCTTCCTCACACAGACTGTCTGCTTGGACGACACGACAGTCAAGTTTGAGATCTGGGACACAGCTGGACAGGAGCGGTATCACAGCCTTGCCCCCATGTACTATCGGGGGGCCCAAGCTGCCATCGTGGTCTATGACATCACCAACACAGTAAAGATTTTTCCTTTACTTCTCGATCCTTGTTTCTGGACGGGGTCTGGGCAGATTTCCTCGGTTGTTTGGGGTGTCTCGTCAGAGTCTTCAGGCTGGTGACCTTGTAGACACCTGGCTCTGCCATCTGGAGCTTCTGTAGTGCCTGGCCTGGGCAGGATGCCTCCTCTGTCCCTTTGACATTCCGGCCCTGTTTCCCCAGGATACGTTCGCACGGGCCAAGAACTGGGTGAAGGAGTTACAGAGGCAGGCCAGTCCCAACATCGTCATCGCCCTGGCGGGTAACAAGGCAGACCTGGCCAACAAGAGAGCCGTGGAATTCCAGGTGTGGGGGATGGACAGGACACGGGGAGGAGGAAGCCAGCTGCATGGCTTTCCCCAGGCTGCGCAGGGGTGTCAGGAAGGGTGACATTAGGAGGCAGCAGGGGCGCTTTTATCTGCTGTCCTCTGTGACTCAAGCCTGGGCCGAAAGGAACTGCCTCCCCTTGTTTCTTGGCAGTGGGGAATGTGTGCATATGGATAGCTAAAGTTTCTGCATATTTTTCTGTAAACTTTTAAATGAAATTTACTGTAATACATGCACATAGTAAAATTTAAATAGTACAAGAAGGTATATAGAACTAAATTTAAGTCTCTAACCTAGAAACTCAGTCTCCCTTCCCCCAAGTTCCTCAATCTCTGGTCTTCCCAGAAATATGCACAATGTGTGTAAATCCCGTCTTACACAGATGGGGGGGTGTTTTGCATACTGTATATTTAATTTTTTTTACCAGTCCCAAACTTTAAGGTTGTTTATAATAGCAAAAGACTGGAAACAATGCAGTCAATATGGACATACTTCTGTGCTTTGTTGTTTTTTTAATGTATTTTTATTGATTTCAGAGAGGAAGAGAAAGGGAGAGATAGAAACATCAATGGTGAGAGAGATTCATTGGCTGCCTCCTGCACTGGGTATCAAGCCCGCAACCCAGGCATGTGTCTGACCTCCTGATTCATGGGTGGACGCTCAACCAGTGAGCCAAACCGGTTGGGCCATACTTCTGTGTTTTTTGTTCAAATGTGTGACTGTATTTGTAGGGTAACTTTCTAGAAGTCTTTCCTAGCCTAGTGATTTTGAAGAGCGAGAAGGTAGAATGGGTATAGGGACACCTGGTAAAACATTGGCTAATGTTTGTGAGCTGAGAGGTGCTGGATCTGAAGTGGGGAGCAGGCTGTATGGTGCCCATGTCGGAGAGGAACCCAGAGTGGAAGGCAAGAGGCCTGGACACCCCTGCATTGTCTCTATTGTGTACAAGGCACTGTAACCAGGGAAGATTTTTTATTCTGGGCCCTAGCCCCTGCCAACTCAACATTTTCCTCCCGCCCACTTTCTCACCTCCATCCAAATCAGGAAGCACAAGCCTATGCAGACGACAACAGTTTGCTGTTCATGGAGACATCAGCAAAGACAGCAATGAACGTGAATGAAATTTTCATGGCAATAGGTAAGGTGCCTTTCCTCTCCTTCTCTCATTGAGTTATAGCACTTGCCTGTTGTTCTGTAGTATGTCTGTGGAGTCCCTTCACTGACAGATCTTCCGCTATTTTCAGTATCCTGATAAAATCATTTTCTTTTTCATCTAACACAGATATAGGTAGTTCATCCCAGAAGTTTCTAAAGCTTGGACTAAAGTCTCAACATTTCACTTCCTTACCGTTAAGCTTACCACCCACCTAAAACCTGGTATCACTATCCTACCCACTACATAGGATTTTTTAGCCCATTTAGCTCTGAAGTCAGCCTGCTTGGTTCAGGTTCCATCTCTTCCACGTATAACTCTGGTCTTAAGCAAGTCGCTTAACCCCTCTTTGCCTCCGTTTTCTGGAACACTCAGAATGCACCTGACGCACACAAGGGAGACCCTCCCTGGGTTCTGCTCAAGTGGACTTGGGAGAGTGTTAGAGGACCCCCACAAACAAACACATTTTCCTTCTCTCCCGAACAGCTAAGAAGCTCCCCAAGAATGAGCCCCAGAATGCAGCTGGTGCTCCGGGCCGGAACCGAGGTGTGGACCTCCAGGAGAACAACCCAGCCAGCCGGAGCCAGTGCTGCAGCAACTGAGCCCCCCCTTGCCTGCCCACTGCCCCCACTTCCTCCGCCTGAACAACCTGACTGGAATCCACTCTAACCAATCGCACTTAACTACTCGGACCACCATGGGGGGCGGGGGCAGGGGGAGGGGGTCCACCATGATTTCTCCGTATAATTTTGTTCATAGGCCGGAGTGAGTTATTCCACCTGCACCTTTCTGTAAAAATACTAATTCAATTTTAAGTCTTAAGTCACTTTTTTAATATATATGATCTCTTCCCACTACCTGCCCTTTCTACTGTTCTCCCACTCTCCCTTCGTAGCCACATGCTTCTGTTCCCCCCGCCCTTATATGTGGGGAGGCAGGGGTTGGAGCAGTAACCCTCTTTTCCTCTTGCTGATTAATCGGGCTCAGCAAGAGCATCCATACCCTTACTGTTTGGCGTGTGCTTGGTTCTGGGCCATGGGGCAGGCCCTAGGGACTAGGGAAGGGAGAGACAGCTCTTCCCTTAGCTGGCTGGCTAGCATCAGGCTGCAGTCCCCCCTCACCCCTGACACACAGCTGGGAGAGAAACCACAGCGTATTGTGACAGCCACGAACCCATTGCCCACAGCCCACCCCATCCCCCTCATCCTTGGTCACCCTGACCTCTGGCTCTGAGCCCTGTTCTGACCAAATCACGATGATGAGTATTTGGGGGTGGGTGGGTAAGGGGGGAGTGGGTGGGAATGGAACCAACTTTTTCTGTATTTTGTATTGTATGTTTTCTTCAACATGTAACCAATCAGTATCTTGTCAATATAGTCAGTCAATGGATTGACCTCCTGCTTGTCTTGTCTTTCTCTGGAAGAATTTATCAGGCTACATCCTCTCTAGCTTAGTTGAAGTTAATTTAAAATGGACCGCTGAATCTTGTTAAACAGAAGCTGCTCCCTCACTCCAAGTGAGGGGGTACTGGTGTCTTGGTAACCAAGAAAAAGAGGCCCTTACCGTTACCAATACTAATGGCATGGGAGATAAGAGTGACCTGGAACTGAATCTCACCAAGTTTGAAGTTGCAGGCCCTGTATTTCCTCTCCCTGACCACCTCTAGAATATATTGGGGCGATTGTGCAGTCTGGATTTGAAAATATTTGGTCTCAAAATCAAAACAAAAAACACACAAAGGAAAAGAAAACAAAAATAGTTGGTCTCTGAAACGCCAGAAACAAGCTCTTTGGGGTTTGGGGTTAATCTGTATCAGGACTGAGGGACTGGGTCCTCCACCCTCTTCCCTGAAGAGGTACACCGATGACCTGGAACTCTGGAGTGATCATAAGGCCCCGACAGCCTCATACCAGGTCCACGCCATCCCATCCCTGGTCTCTAGTAGGCCCTCTGCTGGTTCTGGAACTAGGGGACTCCTGGCTCGCTGCTGCTCCCTGCTGGCGCTGCTGCTCTCAGCCCCCAAGGGCTTATGGGTCCAAGCAGAGCTGAGCTGAGCTGAGCTGAGTAGGACCACACCGCACCCCCTATTTCCCAGCTTCTCCCAGCACCACCACTTCGAGGTGCCTTTCTGGCCTTCCCCTACCTTCACCATACCTCCACCTCTGACCCCAACCCCAAAAAGAGACCACGGACACGAAGGCTGCTGCTCACTATGGCGGTGGTTTATTGGGTCAGGCTAAGTTGGAATCCTTAGACACGACTCCTGGGTTTTGAGGAGTGTCCTGTTTGGGCTTCAGCAGAAGGCAGCGCCCCGCATTGGCCTCGGATACACAGCTGGCCCGAGGGTGTTAAGCAGCAGGTCATGAGGGCGGGATTCAGGTTCGGTGGTAGTAGCATCTGGCGGTGTATCTTCTGCGCCATGTGGTAGCCGTTCCCATCTGGGCTGTAGCTCTCCTTTTGCCGGTGGCCCATCACCGTCAGGCACTGGCCGTCCACTTGCACCACCAGCTCCTCCGGGTTGAAGCCCTGGGCATCCATCTTCATCTGGAAAACGTTCTCCACGTGGACATTGCTCCGCGCAGCTGACACATCATCCTTGAGCTGCTGCACCGGCAGCGTGGTCACCTGGTTCTGGACAGTGCGGGCTGCGCTGGGAGACCTGGAAGCCACCTGGCTCCCTTTGGGGAGACTGCTACCAACCCGCTGCATCCGAGTGAGCAACTGCTGTCCGAGGTCACGCGGCTCTGAGTCTAGCGCTCGGCGCTCGCGCAGGGGCGGGACCGAGAGCGGAGGGTCCTCCTGCGCCCCACCAGCTCCGCTCCTGCTCAGCAGCCCTGCTCCCTTCAGCGGGGCTCCCTTCCTTCTGCAGAGTCAGAGTTCAGGGTCAGCTGTGCACTTCCTACCTCCGCGGTCAGGTTGTCATTCGCCCGGGCACGCCCGCTGCTGGATGCTTTCTTGAGCCCCTCCCCACCTCCGCCAGAGGGTCCAGCTGGATCTGATAAAGGAGGCCGGAGCCATTACCAGTAGAACCATCGTCAGCGCAGAGTGGAGATGACATTGAGCCATCAAGATTGGAGTGTGAACACAGGGTAATCCATTTTCCAAACGTCCTGCCTTTCTCTGACAAGGCACAGTCCTGTGACACACTGGAGGCTGGGAGGTGGACACATCTTTCTGGCTTCCTCCATCCACCCTGGGCCTACTGTGCTGCAGGTTTGGGCTGGGCTCAGGGACCACAACGATTAAGATGCGGCCCTCACGCTTCCCAGGATGTTGAAGGAGAGCCATTCCCGAACACAGGGAAAAACTCCCGCCCTCCTCTGCCTCTACCTCATCCCCACCGTGGCAGCCTTGTGACCGCGACCATGTCTCTTTTATATTGAACACTTTTTATGGAAGTGTAACGGACACACAGAGAAGTGCACAAAAGGATACAGTGGAATTATATCCTTGACCCAACAGGTCAGGAAATAGAACTGCTGCTGCTCAGTCTCCGTCGTTGAAGTCTGTCTCCGGAGACATGTGGGATAGGGACAGAGTAGGGGTGGGAGGGAGATGTGCGGGGCAGCCAACGCGACCTCAGTCCCCAGGCCTGCCCTTCACCTGCGGGGCTTGGGAGGAGGGCAGAGCCCACGAGTCCCCCCACCAGATCCCCAAGAGGACAGCGATCTTGACAGCCCTGGAAGCCTTCAGGAGAGATTAACAGTGAGGAGGCATCAGTCCGGGGTGCTGGGTCGGGCCTCATTTGGCTGTTTGGGGCCAAGAGGCAGGATAGAAAAGTCTGGAAGGTGGAGGCAAAGGGAGCAGCGGTGGAAGACTACAACTCCCATCAAGCTCTGGGCCGGGGACGCCTGCGTACTGCGCGCCCGTTGCCCATGCGGCCCTAGGGCAGGGAGCGCCGCGCCGCTCCGCTGCGGGGGAGGCCATGGCGGAACCTTCCCAGGCCTCGACCCCGGCCCCGGCTGCGCAGCCCCGGCCCCTTCAGTCCCCAGCCCCCGCCCCAACCCCGACTCCTACTCCCAGCCCGGCTTCGGCGCCGACTCCGGCTCCCACTCCGGCACCTGCCCCCGCTCCAGCTGCAGCCCCAGCCGGGAGCGCTGGGACGGGGGGGCCCGGGGGAGGAAGTGGGGGTACCGGGAGCGGGGGGGATCCGGCTCGACCTGGCCTGAGCCAGCAGCAGCGCGCCAGCCAGAGGAAGGCGCAAGTCCGGGGGCTGCCGCGCGCCAAGAAGCTCGAGAAGCTAGGGGTCTTCTCGGCTTGCAAGGTGGGGGCGGGGCCTGGGCGAGGGGGCGGGGTTTGGGACAGTCTAGGGCTCGGGTGGCAATGGAAGCAAAGCTCAGGCTGGGGAGAGGCTCCTCGTCCCTGGGGTACAGACAGGCTTTTTGACGGATCCTTCTGCCTCCAGGCCAATGAAACCTGCAAGTGTAATGGCTGGAAAAACCCCAAGCCCCCTACCGCACCCCGCATGGACCTGCAGCAGCCAGCTGCCAACCTGAGTGAGCTGTGCCGCAGCTGTGAGCACCCCTTGGGTAAGGCAGGTAGTGCCCTTGGAGCTGGGGCGGGGGAGGAGCAGGCTCTGGCTCCTGCTTGGACAGGATGACTTAAGTGCCACAGAGCTTCATCTTTTAAACACCAAGGGTGCCTTCTACAGAGGGTTAGGGTTGGGAGGGTGTATGCCCCAAAGGAGGAGAAAGGAAATCTGCCGATACAGAAATACACGGGGCCACCCAGGGGCTGACACAGGAATAGTCTGTCTCATTTCCGGGCAGAGAGGGACCGGGGTGTATCTTGGCTGGTGATGAAGAGGGGCAGGATGTCCTGTTGATCTCTGCTGTCCATTTCCCCCCAACTCCACCACCTGTTCTTGCAGCTGACCATGTGTCCCACCTGGAGAATGTGTCGGAGGAGGAGATTAACCGGCTGCTGGGGATGGTGGTGGATGTGGAGAATCTGTTCATGTCTGTTCACAAGGAGGAAGACACCGACACCAAGCAGGTCTATTTCTACCTCTTCAAGGTGAGCTTTCTCCACGTGCAAGTGAGTGGGCAAAGGGGTTGAGGCAGGTGGGTCTGCAGCTCTTGATCTCTGCTGACCTCTGCCCCTCCCTCTCCCTCTCCAGCTTCTTCGGAAATGCATCCTGCAGATGACCCGACCCGTGGTGGAGGGGTCTCTGGGCAGCCCCCCATTTGAGAAGCCTAATATTGAGCAGGTGGGGTGAAGAAGGGGGCAAGAGAATTGGGGGCATCTTGGCGGAGGGAGGACAAGCTGGGACCAGGGGAGAGGTTCTGTGCTCACCTCAGTGTGTGCAGAGAGTCTTGGAATGAGAGGAGAGCCTTGCCCCTGCCCTCAGGAAGCCCCTAGTTTTGGACAAGAAGCCCATGCTGGCTGCTCACACCTCCTTCCTGGTTTTGTCCGCCCCCCCGCCCGCCCCTTCTCAGGGTGTGCTAAACTTTGTGCAGTACAAGTTCAGTCATCTGGCTCCCCGGGAGCGGCAGACAATGTTCGAGCTCTCAAAGATGTTCTTGCTCTGCCTTAACTACTGGAAGCTTGAGACACCTGCCCAGTTTCGGCAGCGGTCTCAGGCTGAGGACGTGGCTACCTACAAGGTCAACTACACCAGGTAGGCCCAGCTGGGAGCAGCATGGGAAGACGCTTGTAGGCTCAGCAGTTCCCACTCTCATCACCTCCCCACTGTCCGCAGATGGCTCTGCTACTGCCATGTGCCCCAGAGCTGCGATAGCCTCCCCCGCTACGAGACCACTCACGTCTTCGGGCGAAGCCTGCTTCGCTCCATCTTCACCGTCACCCGGCGGCAGCTTCTAGAGAAGTTTCGGGTGGAGAAGGACAAGCTGGTGCCTGAGAAAAGGACCCTCATCCTCACCCACTTCCCCAAGTAAGGCTCCTTCTGGCCTCTCGGGATTTTGCCCCAAGTTCACATCCTCCCAGTGGTTGGCTTGGAAGACTTCCTGGATCGGTCCCTCCTGTCCCTCCATAATCCTTCTGGGATCTGGGCATCTCCCTGGCCCACTTGCCCAGGGCCCAGATGCAGCTTGTTAGCATTTGCCTTTTGTACTCGTGGGGATGGCAGAGACATGGCCCGAGTGCTGACCCTACCCTGCCCGCACCCCTGGTGTCTACAGTGGGTGTATGTCTTACACGGATTATTTCCCACGGGGCCTGGACACAGCCTCAGAGTCCTTCCCACCACAGCACTCCACCAAAAACCAGAGCTTGTACTTGAGGCAAAACCAGTTTCCGTTCCTCTTCTAGTGCTTTCTGGAGGATTTTCCTCTGTTCTGCCACACCTTCCTCTCATTTTAATCCTGCTCATAGCTATCTGGTTCAGGAAGCCTTCACTGATTAATCCAGAACCTCCAGCGTCCCTCCTGCCACCAGGTGGGAGTAAGGTAGCCAGAGGGGGTGGATTCTGACCCCCATCTCGATACTGAGGCCCAGGGTGATTTGGTGCCCTGCCTGGTCACACAGTACAGAGTGGCATCTCTTCAGACCCTGCCTCCCTCTTCTGTACTCAGTGGCAGACTGGGCCTCTGGTCTCTCCTCGATTTGTCCTGTCCTCCTACCTTCAACTAGGGTCTCCCAGGAGGCAGGGGACTGTACCTCCTCCTGGTCTGAAGGCAGAGGTTGTCTCTGCTCTTAGGCTCCCAGTTCCTGGGAAAAGGGTTGGTCTCTGACCCACCTCCAGCCCTGGTGTCTGGCCCAGGCTGCTTGCTTGGTTGGACAGAATTGTGGGACAGACTGCTCCCCCACAGATTCCTGTCCATGCTGGAGGAGGAGATCTATGGGGCAACCTCTCCAATATGGGAGTCAGGCTTCACCATGCCACCCTCAGAGGGGACCCAGCTGGTGCCCCGGCCAGGTATGTGCCACAGCAGGTTTTACAAGATCTCTGCTGGACCTTCTAGGCTGAGCTCAGGTGCTCCCGCCAACCCCCACTGTGGAAGAGGGGCTTTGAATAATGGGAGGGAAAATGCAGGAGGGCTCCCTGGGGTTTGGAGGGCCAAGATCCCTTTTTGGGACCCACCAACACCTTTGGAACCCCCCCCCCGATTCTTCTGTCTCTCTCAGCTACAGTCAGTGCAGCAGTTGTTCCCACTGCCCCCATCTTTAGCCCCACCATGGGTGGGGGCAGCAATAGCTCCATGAGTCTGGATTCTGGAGGTGCTGAGCCCATGCCAGGTGTGTACTTGACCCTTGACACCCACTCAGCCCTCCCCCAACCTCTCTTCCTGTCCCTGGAAGACCTTGCCGACCTCCCCAGCAGGTGAGAAGAGGAAGCTCCCAGAGAACCTGACCCTGGAGGATGCCAAGCGGCTCCGTGTGATGGGCGACATCCCCATGGAGCTGGTCAACGAGGTCATGCTCACCATCACTGACCCTGCTGCCATGCTGGGGCCCGAGGTAGGCGGCCTGGCTTGCCGTCCAGCAGGGCTAGGGAGCGGCCCTCGTGCCCTGAGGCCCTTGCTCACTACCCCTTTCCTGGTGCCCAGACAAGCCTCCTGTCGGCCAACGCAGCCCGGGATGAGACAGCCCGGCTGGAGGAGCGCCGCGGCATCATCGAATTCCACGTCATCGGCAACTCACTGACACCCAAGGCCAACCGGCGGGTGCTGCTCTGGCTCGTGGGGCTGCAGAATGTCTTCTCCCATCAGCTGCCACGCATGCCCAAGGAGTATATCGCCCGCCTCGTCTTCGACCCGTGCGTCCCCAGGAGAGCCCCCACCCCAGGGCACCACATCCGGGCACCTGTCCTTGGCCTCCACACCCCTCCCTGGACCTCTTCTTCCAGCCTCTGGTTTTTCCTCCTCCGTTCCCAGCCCTGAATACAGCTCAGGCCTCCAAGGCTACGGGGACCTGAGGAGCATTTGGAGGACAGATAGGGACTGTGACCTGTCCCCTCTCCCCTCAGGAAGCACAAGACTCTGGCCTTGATCAAGGACGGGCGCGTCATTGGTGGGATCTGCTTCCGCATGTTTCCCACCCAGGGCTTCACGGAGATTGTCTTCTGTGCTGTCACCTCAAATGAGCAGGTCAAGGTGGGTGCATGCCCCCAGCCCCTGCCCCATCCCACCACCTGCTTCTGAGTTTAGACCAGATCAAAGAAGAGGATGTGGTGATGCAGCTGCCCCCAACACTTCTTTTAGTGGCCAGTTCCTCAGTTCCCCACAAGGTGGCACTTGTGCTCTGATAATGGCAAAGTAAGAAAATAACCTGTTGACCTAGCTCACTCCGCTCTGTGGCTAGAGTGTCAGCCCAGGCAGTGGAGGGTCTTGGATTAGGTTCCTGGTCAAGGGTGTGTGCGAGGGAGGCAGCCAGTGTGTCTCTTTCACATCCATGTTTCTCTCCTGCCTCTCTCCCCCCCAACCCTCTCCCTTCCACTCTCTAAAAAAAATCAGCAGGGAAAAATCCTCAGTGAGGATAAAGAAGAAAGAAAGAAAGAAAACACCTGTTGTCAAATGGATCCTGAGAATCAGTCACACTTTTCTTTTTAACCTTCCACCCGAGGATATGTTTTTATTAATTTGAGAGAGGGGATCGAACCTTCAACCTAGGTATGTGCCCTGACTGGGAATTGAACCCCCAACCTTTTGGGGTATGGGATGATGCTCCACCAACTGAGCCACCTGACCAGGGCAGAATCAGTAACACTTTTATTTTATTTATTTTTTAATATATTTTTATTGATTTCAGAGAGGAAGGGAGAGAGAGATCGAAACATCAGTGATGACTGAGAATCATTGATCAGCTGTCTTGTGCGCACCCCCTACTGGCGATAGAGTCCGAAACCCGGGCATGTGCCCTTAACTGGATTCGAACCTGGGACCCTTCAGTCCACAGGCCGACACTCTAGCCACTGAGCCAAACGCTTTTAAATGGACCTGAAATGCCATCACAAGAATGTTTACATACATCGGGGAGTTAATTTTTGTAGTAGCCGTGTGCTGAGTGATAGTCCTGGCTTCTCGCCTCTCATTATCACAGCAGACCCACTAGCAGGGCCCCTGTTCTCCTTTTTACAGACCCCAGCTCCGTGTGGTGCCTCCTTGGTCCTGACAAGTGTGCGAGTCAGTGTCTCTTCAGGGTTCACGTGCTGTGGCAGGCAGGGCCCTTGGGATCCCCCTTCTCGATTCTGAGATGGGGGACCAGGAACTAGTAGCCTGCGGGCAGCAGCTTCCCGGTTGGGTTTGGCTCCTAGCCCTGCCATGCCTGGCAGCCTGACCTTGTACAGATTTTCTCATGTAGCTGAGTTTCGGTTTTCCTCCTGTAAGTTGGCCGCAGTACCCACCTCATGACTTAACTTGAGGCCTGGTCACCTGACTCAGAGCAAGTGCCCAGAAACCCAGTGTCCTTCAGTTTTCTCGTACAACCTCCCTTCCTGTACTGGTTGCCTTTCCTATTATTGCCTTGGATCCCCTGGGATCCCCTCCTCCTTTCAATCTGCTTCCTCCATCCTGGGCCTTCCTGAGGTCTGTCCAGCACCAGGCCTGCCCCCTCCCCCTGGTAAGCCCTGCTCCCTCCCCTGCAGGGCTATGGGACTCACCTGATGAACCACCTGAAGGAGTATCACATCAAACACAATATCCTCTACTTCCTCACGTATGCTGACGAGTATGCCATCGGCTACTTCAAAAAGCAGGTGACCCTCGCCTCACCCCACCCCACACTTGCCGACCACCTGGGGCAGGAGTCATTCTGTCTCGCCCCCTGGTGTGGATGGACTGGGAGTCCTTTCAGGCCCCTGTGCCATCTACTACCTGCAGGGGTCTCCTTCCTGCCTTCTTTCTCCCTCCTGCTGCCGCCCCTGTGAGTAGGACTTGGAGGGCAGTAGGGTAGCCGGCAGAATTGGGAGGCTCTTGGGGGTGAGTTGGAAGGGGGCTGACCTAGAATCTCTCCAGGGACAGGTTGAGCTTTCAGGGTGCAGAGCACTCTGCTGGGCACTGTCGGAGGGGATTCGGGAACTGGAGAGAGGAGACATGGCCTGCAGCTGCCCTTAGGTGCTCCTGGGAGAGGGGCCATTAAAATTGGGAAAGTGTTGCCCATGGATGGGGTCGTGTCTCCCACTCCCTAGGGCTTCTCCAAGGATATCAAGGTGCCCAAGAGCCGCTACCTGGGTTACATCAAGGACTACGAAGGGGCGACACTGATGGAGTGTGAGCTGAACCCCCGCATTCCCTACACGGAGCTCTCCCACATCATCAAGAAGCAGAAGGAGGTAGTGTGCTTTTTGTGGAATGTGCATGTGGGGGTGAGCACGTGTGTGGGATGAGCATGGGTACCACGTGTCCATGCATGTGCTTGCAAGAGGCAGGGTCATGATTTTGGTTCTTGCTCTGCCTCTTGGGAAAGTGAGGAGGAGAGACACCTGGAATCAGGGACGGGGCCTCTGACTGGCCTGGGAGGGTAGTGGCTGGTTCTGGGGTTGGCTCCTCAGACCCCTCCTTCCTCAGATCATCAAGAAGCTGATTGAGCGCAAACAGGCCCAGATCCGAAAGGTCTACCCCGGGCTCAGCTGCTTCAAGGAAGGTGTGAGGCAGATTCCTGTGGAGAGTGTCCCTGGCATTCGTAAGCAGGGCTCTTGGTGCGGGAGGGGCGCGCTGCTTGGCGTGTGGACAAGCGTTCTTAGGGATGTTCTCCGCACCCCCCGCTTTGCAGGAGAGACAGGCTGGAAACCACTGGGGAAGGAGAAGGGGTGAGTGTTGTATGGAGGGACAGGGTATTGGGGGAGGCAGAGGGACCAGGAGCCTCAGACCTGACATCTGTCGCCCTAGGAAGGAGCTGAAGGACCCTGACCAGCTCTACACAACCCTCAAAAACCTGCTGGCCCAGATCAAGGTGGGGAGACCAGGCTCTCTTCAGGGGGTCCCTGTGCCAGTGGCTGTGGCTTTATGACCCAGTGGGGTGGGCGGCAGTCATGAGCTGGGCATGGGCCACAGCAGTCCGGGTCCCAGCTCAACTCTCTCTCTAGTCACACCCCAGTGCCTGGCCCTTCATGGAGCCTGTGAAGAAGTCGGAGGCCCCTGACTACTACGAAGTCATCCGCTTCCCCATTGGTGAGGATGCTCCATCCCGACCCCTTCCTTCCACTTCCGCCCACAAATCCTGCCCCTGCCTTCACTGGGCCACACAGCCCCCTGTGACCTGCCTTTTGTCCTGCTGCCCAGACCTGAAGACCATGACGGAGCGGCTGCGCAGCCGCTACTACGTGACCCGGAAGCTCTTTGTGGCTGACCTGCAGCGGGTCATCGCCAACTGCCGCGAGTACAACCCCCCCGACAGCGAGTACTGCCGCTGCGCCAGTGCCCTGGAGAAGTTCTTCTACTTTAAGCTCAAGGAGGGAGGGCTCATTGACAAGTAGTCCCAGCCCTGGGCCACAGCCTCAGCCTTGACTGTCTCCACCTCAGGTTCCGCTCTGATCGCCAGGGAGGCCCTGGTGCCCAGGTTCCTCTCAGCTCGAGACACTCCAGCCCCTGACCCTGCAGTCCTTTCTGGGCCATTGGGCACCCCCAAGCCTGCAGCCCTGACCCACCCTTCATTGTTGGGGGGGGTCTCCTGGGTGTGGGCTCGAGCCTCTGCGGTGGCTAGTGGCCAGAGCATAAACCCTGCCCAGCTTTGGTGGCTCTCAGCCCTGGTCTCCACAGAGCTGTGGTGTCTTAGGGGCCTGGGCCTGGCCCAGGTCACTGTCTCCTCAAGGGCAGAACTGACTGACCATTTTTAGCTTGAATGAGGGGGCTCCAGGTTTGGAAGTGCAACCCGGACTGGAGGGGCCATGCCTTGCCCTGCACTGCTGTGTTCTGTCTGTCCCCCAGGGCGGGGACATGGGGACCATTTGTTTCCTGGCATTAATCCCTTGGAGGGATCAATAAAGCTCTTTTCTTTTCTTTGTGTGATTGTTTCTTCAGTAGCATCCCAGGCCTTAGCAGGCAGACCTGTTCCTGCCAGTACCTCCTGCAAGGTGGAGCCTGTGGGCTCAGGTTGTGCTGAGGACCCCTCCCCAGCAGGCCTCATGCCCGATCCGTGCCCCAGGGCCTGCCTGGCTGCAGCCTCCACTTCTCCCTGCCCCCGGCTGTTCCTGATCCCGGTGCCTGGACGGCGGGGTCCAAATCTCCCCAGGGACGCCTTTGCCTGGGTGACACGGTTACGGCTGACTCCAGGGGTGGGGGTGGGGTGGGAGGACTCTGCTCTTGGGGTCAGGGTGGCCCGCAGGACTCAGGCACAAACGGTGCTTTCCTGGCAGCAGCATTTCTTCCTCAGACAGAGGCCTGTGAGGGGCCGGGAAGAGGCTGGAAAGCGCAGCCCCAGTCAGCTGGGCTGGCCCCGCCCCTCAGTTTCAGTTTCATTTACTGTCGCTTAAAGCTCAGCAGCTGGCATCCGGGTTCAGCCAAGCAGGGCTGCCGTTGGAGGTGTCGGTGGAAGGTGAGGCTGGGCTGCTGCCTCCCCTTGGCCAGATCAGGTTCCTGGCAGGTTCCCTCCCTGTCCCACCTTCTTCAAGCAGGATGAGTCTTGGGCAAAGGGAGGTCTCTGCACCAGACTGGGTTGGCTGGAGCGGGTAGGGGGCGGATCTGATGGGGGTTGGCTGAATAGGGGGCCAGGAGGGCCAGGGGTCTGAACCCCCTGCCTTTCCCAGAATGGAGCTGCGGTCCTACCAGTGGGAGGTGATCATGCCTGCCCTGGAGGGCAAAAATATCATCATATGGCTGCCCACGGGCGCTGGGAAGACCCGGGCGGCTGCTTATGTGGCCAAAAGGCATCTTGAGACGGTGGACGGGGCCAAGGTGGCTGTACTGGTCAACAGGGTAAGTGGCCGCCCGCCCGCCCCTCCGCGGGCTCTCCAGACCCTTCAGCAGCCAGAGCTGCTGTGGCCGTCTCTCAGCTCCTCTTGTCACTCACCCAGCCACGCCTCCACCCGTCCCCTCCACCCAGATCCCCGTCCTCTCCCCATCCCATCTGCACCCCAGGTCCACCTGGTGACCCAGCATTATGAGGAGTTCAACCGAATGCTGGATGGGCGCTGGGCCATTGCAACCCTGAGTGGGGACATGGGGCTACGCCCCGGCTTTGGACACTTGGCCCGGAGGAATGACCTGCTCATCTGCACAGCTGAGCTGCTGCAGATGGCTCTGAGCAGCCCCGAGGAGGAGGAGCATGTGGAGCTCAATGGTGAGAGCTGGGTGCACCTGAGGCCCCTCTGCCTGCCACACCCAGGGCCCCTCTTCTGGTGAAGATGGGAGATTTTGTGGGAGTCAGGGCTTCCCTAGTCACCAAACCCCTGCATTCACACTAGTAGAAAAAGACCTACAGTGCAGGACTTGGGCAAGTCCCTTTCTCCAGCCTGAGCCTCAGTTTATAAATCTGTAAAATGGAGGTAAATCATCCCTGACTGGCTGCTTTCTGGGGTCTGGCTGCAAATTGTGAAGGGAGGAAGGAATTCTCAGAAGAATTCTGGGAACTACATGAAACAAAGCTTATGGGAGGAAGGGCTTTGCTATAAATATAGGTTCTTTCACAGCCTTTCCATGTGCCCCCAGCCTTCTCTCTTCTCGTGGTGGATGAGTGTCACCACACGCACAAAGACACTGTCTACAATGTCATCCTGAGCCGGTATCTAGAGCACAAACTCCAGGGGACAAGGCCCCTGCCCCAGGTGCTAGGTCTCACAGCCTCCCCAGGCACTGGCAGGGCCACCAAGCTTGATGGAGCCATTGACCACATCCTGCAGGTCAGCTTAGTCTCTGTGACTCTCCCCTCACCTGACTCACCCGGGACCTCCCTGGCCTGCCCTACCCCCTGCCCACGAGGCCTAGGCTGGCTCAGCCAGGCAGGGTCCAGATCCCTTCCTCACTTAACGTCCAGCTCCAAAGGCTTCTTAGTGCACATAGAATAAACGCCCTACTCTGGCTTAGAGAGTTCCCTGTGACCTAGCCCCTGCTTAAGTCTCCTGCCTCATCCCTGCTCCCACTCCCCCCCCCACCCCCCCACCCCCTGCTCTACTGGCCTTCTCTCTGCAGCTTGAGCATGTCAGGCTTGTTCCCACCTTAGGACTCTTGCACTTGCCACTCCTTCTGCCCGAATACCCCATACTTATCTGTCTGGCTCCTTCTTGTCATGCAGAGCCTTCCCTGATCACCCCCATGTACTCCGCCATATCATTCCATTTCATTCTCTTCAGAGCTTAACACTATCTGCAATCCTCTCATTCTGTTGTTCTTCACTAGTTTATAATCTGTCTCCCCAAGTGCAATGTGAGGTGCTCTGTATCCCCAGTACCTAGAACAGCACTGGGCAAGCAATAACCATTTATCGAATAAATGAATCCCCACCCCTAATGGCCGTGCTTCAGCTGGGACCCATCCTGCCCCAAAGCTCTGCCCATTGTCCCCACAGAACAACCCTTCCATCCCAGTGACCCCCTCTCTGTTGCCCAGCTTTGTGCCAACCTGGACACCTGGCGCATCATGTCACCCCAGACCCACCTCCCTGAGTTGCAGGAGCACAACCGACTGCCATGCAAACAGTACGACCTCTGCCACAGGCGCAGCCAGGTGTGTGGAGGGAGGGGCGGGGTGGGGGCAGGAGTGAAATTGGGCCACTCTCACCAGAGCTCTGTGACTTCACTTCACTTGCTATGTACTTGAGCCTCTATTTCTTCTTTCTGCGAAATGGGGCCGATTCTCCTGTTTGGTTCACTCAGATGCCGCCCTGGACACCTGTCAAAACCCTGGCCACGCATGCGGCAGAGCGCTTTGCGAACCATAAAGCTGGGCACTTTGTGCTGAGGCTGTTCCAAGCTCTCTCCTGCGGTGTGGACACTGCCTGGTGTCTGCTACGGTGGACAGGGACTAGCCATCATCGTGCTCAGGCCAGAGGTCAAGGGCACATATGGGGTGGAGACAGAACCGGAGTCAGGTGCGGGAACCTGACCCCTGCCTCCAGCCAGGACCGTCACACCGTCACTCCGCGGCTGTATAGGAATGCCCTCACGCCCTCACTCTTCTGGTAGGACCCGTTCGGGGACATGCTGAAGAAGCTCATGGAACAAGTGCAGGACCACCTGGAGATGCCCGAACTGAGCCGGGACTTCGGGACGCAGACCTATGAGCAGCAGGTGGTGGAGCTGAGCAAGACTGGTGAGGAGGCCTGGGAAGGGCCTGCCTTTAGGGGGCGGGGCCTGGCCGTTGGGGGCGGGGCCTAGCCGTTGGGGGCGGGGCCTGGCCGTTGGGGGCGGGGCCCGGGCGGGACCGGAGCCTGGGGGCGTGGCCGCTCAAACACCGCGTCCCCGGTGGGTCCAGCGGCTGAGGCCGGGCTCCAGGAGCGGCGAGCCTATGCGCTTCACCTGCGACGCTACAACGACGCGCTGCTCATCCACGACACGGTCCGCGCCGTGGATGCCCTGGACACGCTGCGCGATTTCTACGACAGGGAGCGAGCCACCAAGACCCAGGTCCTGCGAGCTGAGCGCAGGCTGCTGGCTCTGTTCGACGGTGAGGCTCCTGGGGAAGAGGGGTTGGGCCTGGGCTAGAGGGCAGTGGCCAGCCAGGCCGGGGCTCGGCTCCAACAAGTTGGGAAGGTGCCCGCAAGAGTCTGGGGCCCTGTTTTTCTAACCAAAAGTCAAGGCTGTGGATATGACAAAAGAGGTATGTCCTCATTTGTGAAGGTTTTCGTAGATGTAAAAACTAGTTTCGTTATTGACAAATATTTTTTGAAAATCATTTCATTGGGATTCTTCTCTTTAAGTTGAGCGCGCATGGCACCTTTAAACTGGGGGAATGAGGTGGCAGAGGGCAAGATTTAAGGCTAGAGGCCTCAGCACAGATCCAGGGGCAAGGATCTTTCTGAACTGACCTGAGCTTGAGTTGGTCCGGGGTTATATGAAAAGGTCAAGGGTCATCCTGGAAGCAGGGCTGCAGAGAGGTGCTGGATAAGGATAAGTACCTAGACTGTACCCCGGGTGTAAGGCTGGCTGGCCTTGAGGCTGGGCAGGCAGAGGGGGTCCTTACATGTGTTCTTGGTGCTGCTCAGGGGAAATCAGGCAGGAGCAGGTGACCTCAGGCCCCTCTGGATTCCTGCCATCTTATCCCTGTGAGCCACCCGCCCTCATGTCAGGCCCACCTCCAGGCCTGAGTCCCGTCCCTCTGATTTTTGGGCTTTTCTGGCAGACCACAAGGATGAGCTGGCCCTCCTGGCAACTCGTGGCCCGGAGAACCCCAAACTGGAGATGCTGGAACAGATCCTGCAGAATCAGTTTGGGAGTCCCGGCAGACCCCGGGGCATCATCTTCACCCGCACCCGCCAGAGCGCTCACTCCCTCCTGCTCTGGCTCCAGCAGCAGCCGGGTCTGCAGACAGTGGACATCAGGGCCCAGCTGCTGATCGGGGCTGGGAACAGCAGCCAGACCACCCATATGACCCAGGTGTGGGCTTTGGGGAAAGGAGCTGAGGCTGGGGAGAAGAGAAGGGGTGAGCTTCAGCACAGACAGATGGGGATGGGGGCGGGGCTGAGGGAGATGGACACTGAGATCCCCAGGGCTGAAGGTTTTCCCATTCCACGGGTCTCTGGGGGCTGAGAGGCAGAAACAAGGAGGTCTACAGGGTAGAGGTGAGTGATGTCCTCAGGACAGAGAGGGTCAGGGGTCTGGGGTCCCTTGGAGGCAATAGGTCCTGAGAACTCCTAGAGTGCAGGGGCAGGGACCCATTGGAGTCCCCAGGGGGAGAGGGGGGGGAGATGCTCGCCTGGAAAAATGGGCAAGATCATGGGGGGTACTTGGAGGTAGAGATGGAGACTCAGGGTCCCTCAGAAAAGGGGCCAAGATTTTGAATAAAAGGGCTGAACCAGGAGAGACTGGGCTTGCAAGAGAGTAGGCCTGAAGCACCTCACATCCTATCCTCTTTCTCCTCCCCCAACCCCAGAGGGAGCAGCAAGAAGTGATCCGTAAGTTCCGGGATGGTGCCCTGAACCTCCTGGTGGCTACGAGTGTGGCCGAAGAGGGGCTGGACATCCCCCAGTGCAATGTGATTGTGCGCTACGGGCTCCTGACCAACGAGATCTCCATGGTCCAGGTGCCCAAACCACCCCCCTCCACAGGCCTCAAAGGGTCCTGTGTGGGAACCCAGCCCCGCTCAGGCCCCTCTCTTACCTCCCTCCCCAGGCGAGGGGTCGTGCCCGGGCCGATCAGAGCGTGTACTCATTCGTGGCCACCCAGGGCAGTCGGGAGTTGCGACGGGAGCAGACCAACGAGGTACTCGAGGTTCTGATGGAACGGGCAGTGGCTGCTGTGCAGGAGATGGACCGGGCTGAGTACCAGGCCAAGGTCTGTGGGTGGTCTGTGCGCCCTGTGGGGAGGAGGGCTGTGGACGTTCTGCTGGAAGGTCTCTGAGGCAAACACATTCATACCCTTGTTCCCCCTTCCCCTGGGGGCTGAGTTGGCTCCCCTGGTGAAGGTCTGAATCCAGGGAAGGGTAGAGGCCAAGGATGGCGTTGCCAGGAGGACAATGGTTGTTTCTCCAAAATGCCTTGGGAATAGGCCTTGTCCAGGGCCTTTAATGTACCTTCACCACCCAATACTTTGTGTCTCTGTGAGAGCCGCCTTACAGCCTTTCTGGAACCAAGCAGAGGGGGAACAAAGACACGCCCCAAGTGAGCCCAGACCCAGGACTTAAGTCAGTCCCCTGAGGTGGAGTCACCGTGGTCCAGCCTCCCACAACACAGTCCTGTTGTTCCAGCAGAATTATTATTATTATTTTTAAATATAGTTTACTAGGGGCCCGGTGCACAAAAATTTGTGCACTCGAGGTGGAGGGAGTCCCTCAGCCCGGCCTGTGCCCTCTCACAGTCTGGGACCCCTCAGTGGATGTCCTATGATGGCTCCAGTCTGCCAGGCGCCTTCTGTGTGTGTGTGTGTGT
>PVJC01014061.1:0-36934 GCA_004026665.1 Murina feae | reverse complement strand
GCATTTTCTGAGCTAACTTTGTTCATATTCTCATAGCCAACCTTTCTCTCCTCATGAAGTTGAAGCACCATTTTGCCTTTTCTGTAAAATCAACAATGTTCATTTCTCTTGCAAACATTCTTGCCTGACACTGAATAAGCTTGGCTGACACACATAAGCCACTCAGGTGCTGCTCCATAATCCAAGTCTTAAGCCTCTGCTCCAAGTTTGCCCATCATGCTGGTTTTCCTCTTAAGGCCTTCTTCTTTTCTGGCATCTTAAGGAGCTGTTCTTCCTGTTTTCTCCACTGTCTGATCATACACTCAGTGGGAGGAGGTCCAAATTGTCTCTCTGCAGCTCTATTTCCATGCTCTATAGCTGATTACATTCAGTTTGAATTTTGCAAAGTAAGACAATCACTTACCAGTATTTATCTTTTTACTTTTTGACATCTTTATGGGCTCAGAACGTTCCAATCCCTATTGCATCTGCCACTCTCTACCTCCACCTCCAATTATGGCATCAGTTGACATCAGTAATAATAAGGCTTATGATTGGAAGAAGCCTGTTTGACAAGATATTGGCAGCTATGTACCCACACAGTTCCCTCCTTGGCTAACTTCCATGTATAAGATGCCCCTCAATTTTCAGCCTAACACTTTTAGGAAAAAAATAGTGTCTTATACACAGAAATATACGGTAGTTATTTGTGAGAGCTATGAGGTTGTGCAAGATTGTATATATACTAGCTTCCATGTATCATGCTGGCACTGACTCCTCTTTACTTCAAATTCCTTTCTTCCCTTCTTCCACTTTTTTTCTCTCTTACTCTGCTTCTATTATTACTTCCTGAAAAGAAGCAAAAAGTTTGGCCACTTGCAGAAAAAAATAATAATAAATAAATAAAATAAGTGACCTAAATTTATTCTTTAGTTAAAAAGTATTTAATAATAAGTGCCAATGATTAGACAGGTATAGTACAAGAACTCAGAGAGACAAATTAGTGACAATTTCCCTAGAAAGGTCCAAAAAAGTATTCATTATAATATTGTAAATGCAAAAATACATAATGCCTTGGGGAGCTCAGAGGAAGAAACATCCTCAGCACCAATACTCAAAGAGCTTTTGAAGGTCTGCATCTCCCAAAGCACTGATTAGGAATGAACAGTTGCTTCATTTCCTTGTAACAAGAAGAAAAAAGTTTATGGTATTCTGTTAATTTTAATTAAATAAAAACCTTAAGGAGGGGATTAATATGAACATGAGCTGATCTCAAAGAGTGGGCTTGTAGAAAAAAATTTTCTTGGAGATTTGTTGGAAAATGAGAACAAAGACCTCTGGGGACTACGGAAATTATCTTTATGAGCAGAATTTGTATAATCACAGGCCAGGACAGGCCAGAGTAGCGCGTTCCCAGAAGTATTCTTCCAGCCATCAACACCACATTTACTTGACATCCTCCAGGAGTGGAAATCCTCGTGTTTATTTCATTTGAAGATCTCAGACACACATCAACCCACTTAGACAATAGTGCCCTGGGATTAGTGACTACCCCCCACCCAAGACTCTGAGCTAAGCAACAGAGAGCAGTTTATAAAGGTCAACCAAGCCTCCTCCTCAGCGAACTTGTTGTGCAACCTTGAGTGAGTCACTTAACATTTTATGTCTCAGTTTCCTCATTTGTACAAAGGGGACCAGCATGCTGACCTTCCTCCCAGGCCTACATGGAGGAGCAGCTCATTAGCAATCATACAGTACTTTGAAAATGTAAATGCTGAATTATAATTTTAATCAACAAATTAACCTTGATGCTTCTCACTCAAGCACTCCCTCCTGGGTAAATGATCAAAACCATTGGCTGACCCAGGAGTTTCTGAGCCCAGAATTCAACCCTCACATAAAACATGGCTCCTCCAGAGACCCCCAGGGAGCCCTTTCATGGCCGTTTCACCACATTGCAGCTGCTTTTCTACCATTAATCTAGACACAGGACCCTGAATGTGAAGGAGATTCAAGCTCATACTTAACAGACACTTCAACTCCAAGGAAATTTTGATAAAGAAAATAACAGGACAAACCCTGGGGATATGAACCACATGTTTTTCTGGGTTTGTAAAAGTTTTCAACTATTGAAGTACATGTTAATTTAATATTTTAACAAATATTTCCTGAACACCTAAAATGTGCACATTAGAACTAAATTCTTTACAGCTCAGCCAGTAGGAATCCTGTAGCAATAAGATCAATGTCCAATGGGCCAGTGAACCTCGCTAGAAGACTGAACTAGCCTCCAAGCCAGGTAGTCATCTTACAGACACATCCAATGCCCTACAAGGGCCTGGTGGTGGCTAGGGTGGGGCTGTACAAACACTCAGGTCTCCAGTTGTGCCTGACCATGCCCGGCCTTCAGATCTCTCAAAGTGGTTAGTGACAAACACATCTTTGCTAAAGTGTCTCCTGATTACACATAAAGCAATCAAGAAAGCCCTGGATTGGATATTAACTGGACATTTCAGTATAGATAAAAAGTGTGCCAATTCCTCTAATACTAAATACACTTAGAGCTGAAACCAGAGGTGCCTCCCTTATCACTTGTTAAGTAACTTGGTTTTTAAACCAACTGGAAATATGTGACAGGAATATATCTCATTCGTTGGACTTTCATATTTTTGCTGAGCTTAATTAATAGTTGCAAATAGAGTAAATCATGGACTTGGTTTAAATGGCTGCAAGGTATTTTCCACAGTTTCACTTCTTGCAGTTTCAGTTACCTGTGATCACCAGTGGCTCCAATATATTAAATGGAAAATTTCAGAAATAAGTTAAGTTTTATATTATATACTATTCTGAGTAGCATGATGAAATCTTATGACATCCAGCTTCATAGTCCTGCCCTTACGTGACTCATCTATTTGTCCAGCATCTTCATGCTGTACATGCTCCCTGGCCTGTTCATCACTTAGGAGCCATCTTGGTGAACAGATCAACTTTCAAAGTATCTCAGTGCTGTGTGCAAGTAACCCTTATTTCAAGGAACAATAGCCCCAAAGCACAAAAGTAGTGATTCAAATATACAAAGAGAAGCCAAAAAGTTCTTTCTTTAAGTGAAAAGGTGAAAGTTCTGATTTTAAAAAGGAAGAAAAAATACAAAACTATACATGGAGATTACCAAGATCTACAGTAAGAACAAGTCTTCTACCCATGAAATTGTGAAAAAGGAAAGGAAATTTATTACAGTTTTGCTGTCACACCTCAAACTGTAAAAATTAAGGCCACAATGCATAACAATTGCTTAGTTGAGATGGAAAATACATTAAATTTGTGGATGGAAAACATGAACAGAAAACACAGTGATGTATTAAGCCTGAAAACATTGAACCTATATGAAGAATTAAGCCAGGGGAAGAAACCAACATGGCAGCATAGGTAAACACCTGAAATTACTGCCTCGCATAACCACTTCAAAACAACAACGAAAAGACAAAACGGACATCACCCAGAACCACAGGAAGGCTGGCTGAGTAGAAATTCTACAACTAGAAGGAAAGAGAAAAGCACACTGAGCCTCAGAGGAGGTGTGGAAGTAAGTGCAGAGGTACGGAGGCGTATGCAGAAAGGGCTGGAAACTGAGGACATGGTTGTCTTTTTCAATCAGGAGGGAGACACAAGCTCCCTACTGCTCTGAAATCCAGTTCCGAATGAGTCTCTGGGAACCTGGACTCATACAGGGAGAAACTGAACTATCTGACATCGGGCAGAACTTGAGGGCAGCTTTCTCTCAGAGGTGCTTGCAGCAATTACCACAGGACACTGGGGCCTCTTAGGGCTGCACTGAGGATCAGCCATAGCTGTTTGCTCCAGTTTTTTGATTCCCTGAGACCCCGCCTCACCCAAGCTGCATGCAGAGGTTTATGTATATGAATAGCCCAACCTTTGCAATCTAAAATTACCTAACAAACTGCAGCTGAGTCAGAGAGACCCAGAACATCCAAAAGAAGGCCCAAGGCCCCAGAGCAGCATGCATTGCTTCACAGTTGGGTGTAGGTAGAGCACAGGAGGTTTATCTCGGTGCAGCGGCTGATGCAATGCTGTGAGCTCACTCCAGCAGTTCAGATATTTCTGGCAAACCAGGAAGATGGCAACACCCACCTGAACCCCTCCCAGAACCACGTACACAGTACCCCGACCTCTCATTGGCTCCCTAAGAATATGTTCCATGATTGGCCACCTCCACTATAAATACTCTGTACTTCCTCAATAAAATTAGACCTGCGTCACAGAATCTCATCTCCGGAGTTGTGCATGCAAGCGTCCTAGCGCTAGGGGCTCCGTCGTCCTCACCCCTGGGAGACTCCCTACTTCAGTTGGGCCTCATCTGGGCATCTCCAAACCCCAAATAAAGAAGAGGAGTCTGCAGATCTTTCTGTAGCTCCTGCTGGGTAGCCTCAGGCAGAGGCTAAATTAGCACCTCCTTAGAGATCCAAGAGCCAGTGTACCCAGTAGTCAGAGTGGGACCATCCAGATTACAACTCCTCAGATCCACATGGGACACACTCAGGGGGCAGACTCAGTGAGCACCAATGCCCCACTGAAGCAAGTCTTGTCGCATAAGGGTGTCTCTAGCACAGAACTTCTCCCACCATAGACACAGCTGATTCTCACAGTCAATTGGCCTGGAGGTCAATTCTTTCCAGTGATACCTACAACAATCAAGGCTTAACTACAACAAGACTGTGCACAAGGCCTATAAAGGGGTGCAATAAGAGTGTCCACCTCAGGTAATTGGGGAGGCTGAGCCACTGGGCCCAATAGGACACCTAGCATAGAAGGTCACTCTATCAACCAGGGAAGCAGCCAAAACGTGGAGACAAAGAAACAGCTCACAAATGACAGAAATGGAGGAAATCAAACTACTGGACATAGCGTTCAAAACCACGGTTATAATGTTTTTCAAGAATTTTCTAGAAACCACCAATAAATTTAGTGAAACCCTCAAGGACATGAAAAAGGACCAACTAGAAATGAAGTATAAACTGACTGAAATAAAGAATAATATGCAGAGATCCGACAGCAGACTAGAGGATCCCAAGAATCAAGTCAAAGATTTGAAATATGAAAAAAAAAAAAAAAAACCCAACCGGAAAAGCAAAAAGAAAAAAGAATCCAAAAAAAATGAAGATAGCATAAGAAGCCTCTAGGACAACTTCAAGAGTACCAACATCAGAATTATAAGGGTGCCAGAAGAAGAGAGAGAGCAAGATATTGAAAACCTATTTGAAGAAATAATGATAGAAAACTTCCCCTACATGGTGAAAGAAATAGAATTACAAGTCCAGGAAGTGCAGAGAACCCCAAACAAACAAACAAAAAAATCCAAAGGGGATCACACCAAAACACATCATAATTAAAATGCCAAGAGCAAAAGACAAAGAGAATCTTAAAAGCAGCAAGAGAAAAACAGTTAGTTACCTACAAGAGAGTACGCATACGACTGTCAGTTGATTTATCAATAGAAACTACGCAGGCCAGAAGGGAGTGGCAAGAAATATTCAAAGTGATGAATAGCAAGAACCTACAAGCAAGAACCGAGCAAAGCTATCATTCAAAATTGAAAGTCAGATAAAGAGCTTCATGAAGCAGGGGATTTCCCAGGGGTGAGGACGACGGAGCCCCTAGCGCTAGGACACTTGCATGCACGACTCCGGAGACCAGGTTCTGTGACGCAGGTCTAATTTTATTGAGGAAGTACAGAGTATTTATAGTGGAGGTGGCCAATCATGGAACATCTTCTTAGGGGAGCCAATGAGCGTAAAGGTTGGGGTACAGTGTACATGGCTGTAGTGGGGCTCAGGCAGGCGTTGCCATCTTCCTGGTATGCCAGAAAGATCTGACCTGCTGGAGTGAGCTCACAGCATTGCATCAGCTGCTGCACCGAGATAAACCTCCTGTGCTCTACCAACATCTCCCCCTTCCTTTTTTTATTAGCACCTGTTGGCTGTGTATAGTCATGGCCTGTTGTGCCATTATGCGGACTATCATGGTGAACATACAGCAGAAGAAGAAGAATGCTATGAGGAATATACCAGCTAAGGTAGCCCAAATGAATAGGTTAGCGGGGGTTATCCAAGAAGTGAGGTGGCTGGAACCCAAAGTAAGACAGGGTTAAGAATAGAGTCCCTGCTGAAGGATTCCCCTCCGGCGGTGACGTGTCTCCTCTTCAAGCGAGAGATCCTCCATCTCTGCCACTGGTGGGGTGACTGGTCTCCGACTCATCTCTTAAGGCATGTGGCTTGATGTCTCTCACTGGAATCCAGAGAGGGTGTCTCTCTCCTTCTAGGAAGATACAAGCAACACCTCTCCCCTGGGTTGAATAGACTGTTTCTTACTCAATTAACCAGGCCACAGAGCTCTTGTAATTCATGTAAGGTGAGTGAGTCCAGGACGGCTACTTGAGGAGCTATAGGGGTTAATTGTTAGCAGCTGTGGGGTTGATGTTTACTGGAAAGGCTTGAGGGGGTTTTCCTTAGTTCTGAGGGTAGAGAAGCCTATAGCTTTCACAGTGTGGACTGCATAAACACTATCGGAAAAGATATTAACTGGATTGTCCTGACAGTATAGAAGTACGTGTATCACCGTACATAACTCCCCAATTTGTACTGAGCCTGAGTACTGGTATTTTAGGTAGGTTTATTGGTTATAGAACCTGAAAGTGGAACCGTCTTACCCTCCCCCAAAGGTGCGGACTCAGCAGTAGACTGTTTGGTTTTGTTTTTGTCTGAATGTTCTTTAACAAACAAGTCCCACAGATCAAGGGGTACAGAGGACTCTGGAGGGGAGTACGGGAGAAGGGGACCTGCCTCCACTGAGGCTGCAAGGGCTGCAGGTACTGGCAGAGATGGTCCAGAGAGACATGAGAAGAGGGCCAAAATGGCGGGGGTTAGAGAAAGTGGAAATGTTTTTCCTTATACGCTTAAGTACTTTCTTCCAAGTGCCTGGGTCCCATACAGAGGCTTCTGGAAACCAGGGATTAAAGTGTAAGAGGCACTCCCACAGCACCTGAAGTTTTTCTTTTTTTTTTTTTTCTTAACTCGCCTACTCTGCAAAATGGCGTGGAGAGCTCGTGCTTGAGGGGCACGTGCTTTGCGGGGAATATTGCCCATATTGCAGAAGGTCACTCACCCGGTCCAATGTTCTGGAGGCCCCACGTTGGGCGCCATATGAAGCAGGGGATTTCCCAGGGGTGAGGACGACGGAGCCCCTAGCGCTAGGACGCTTGCATGAACGACTCCGGAGACCAGGTTCTGTGACGCAGGTCTAATTTTATTGAGGAAGTACAGAGTATTTATAGTGGAAGTGGCCAATCATGGAACATCTTCTTAGGAGAGCCAATGAGCATAAAGGTTGGGGTACGGTGTACGTGGCTGTAGGAGGGGCTCAGGCGGGCGTTGCCATTTTCCTGGTGTGACAGAAAGATCTGAACTGCTGGAGTGAGCTCACAGCATTGCATCAGCCACTGCACCGAGATAAACCTCCAGTGCTCTACCTACAGCTTCACAGACAAGAAAAAGCTAAAGGTTCATCACCACCAAATGAAATACTGAAGGTTAATCTTCAAGAAGAGGAAGAAGAAGAAAAAGGTAAAGATAAAAATTATGAACAACAAATACATATCTATCAACAAGTGAATCTAAAAATCAAGTGAATAAAAAATCTGATGAACAGAATAAACTGGTGAATAGAATACAATCAGGGGCATAGAAAGGGGATGGATTGACAGTTCTCGGAGGGAAAGGGGTGTGGTGAGTACAGGATGAGGCTGGACAAAAATCGTACACCTATGGATGAGGACAGTGATGGGTGGGTGGGGAGTAACGACAGAGGGTGGCGTGGGAACCGGGTGGAGGGGAGCTATGGGGGAATAAAAAGGAACAACTGTAATAATCTGAACAATAAAGATTTAATTTAAAAAAAAAGAATTAAGCCAGGGATCTCCTGTAACAAATGACACCATGCTTTTTAGTGAAAGTGGGATTCAGGAATAAGTTTGGATGAAAAAACTAAAAATTCCTGGGGAGGCTGTGTCTGCTGATGAAGAGGTTGCTGCCACATCTCCAGTGAAGTTGAAAAAGTTAAGGAGAAATAATACCTTAAAGTAAGTCTTCAATTGCAGTGAAATCTGGCTCTTCTAGAAGATGCCCAAAAGTACCTACATTCAAAAAAGTGCAAAGGAGGCACCAGGCATTGAACATGAAGAAACAGATTAACTCTGTCATATGTGGGAATGCTGTGAGGCATATAATACAGCCAAGCATGCGTATAGAGGGAAGAGCCCATGTGCTCTCAAAAACAAAACCGAAAATCATCTGCCTGTATCCAGCAATATAATCAGAAAGTGTGGGTGACAGGCATCTTGTTTATGGAATGGCCCCACCAGTGCATCACAAGAAGAAGGGGGAGTATAAGAAAATATTTTGAGGGAGACCACATTTGCATAAGTTTTATAACAGTACTAGAGGCCCAATGCACAAAATTTGTGCAAGAGTAGGCCTTTGCAACCACGGTGGCTTCCTTGATCCTGTAGCTTTGTCTGGAAGGTGGTCTGGAAAAACTTCTGGTCTAATTAGCATATTATGCTTTTATTATTATAGACTAGAGGCCTAGTGCACGAAATCACATGAGACCCCAGACTCACTGCACCACTGTGGGACCCCAGACCTACCGTGCCACCGCAGGAGCGGGACCCCAGACCCGCCACACTGCGAGACCCATCAATGCACCTCTGGTCGTTATGGCATTACGGCCACAGACCTTTTACAATATAGATACTTTTTAATTGTTAAATTATTATTTTTGCTAATATCATATTGTGCCTAGTTTATCAATTAACTTCGTCATAGATGTGTTTGTATAAGAAAAAACATAGTATATGTAGGGTTAGGTACTATCCATGGTTTCAGGCATTCAGTCAGGGTTTTGGAACATGTACCTAGGCAGATAGACACTTAACTGGGACCTAAAGCTGAGTAGAGCTTTTAAAAACAGCTCTTTAGGGTAAGTAAGCACAGCATATGACAAGACAACCTTACTCCTTTGTATTCCAATTTAAAATTTAACAATCCAGCTATCAGGTTGGAAAGAAGACAGGGATACAACTACCATTACAATGTCTTGCTGCTGTTTGCCCGCTTGATATATATGGAGCTATACCAGGTATACAGTAGTTAGTATACAGCGCTATACCAGGTATACAGTGGCATACAGGGCTATACCAGTCCTTGGGAAGAACAGAGATTGAACACAAAGAACATGGTCCAACCTCATAATATTGACTGTAATAAGGCAAAAAGACAGCAATGAAGACATTTAATTTTTTTTACTTAATCACAAGCAATTTTAAAAGCAAAATTGATTAAACTCATGTGAATTTTCAATGGCTTTTCTCATTCACATCTGCTCATACACAAGGCTTATTGAACTTCCCCCTGGCTGCAAAAATAGAATGAGAATTAATAAAGAAAGTATCAGAAAACACTTTGTTTAACAGATTTCAGTCATCTCACTGCCATGAGGTTCTCCTGGGATGTCCTAATTCTTAAAATGAATGTGACACATTGGAAAAATTATCAGCTAACCCAGCAATGTTTTCAGAGGCCAATCCTCACTCAACTGGGCCATCTGGGATGGTGGGTGTCTTAACAGCTGCCGCTCCCCAAAGGGCGTCTCCGTTACCTATTCCTGCTAGAGATGCTGGCTTTCTATTTTATTTCCTCTCAGGTTTTTCTTCTTTGAAGATCCATGTTTGTACAAATCTGGTGCACAATGAATTGTATTTATTTTAGTTGTTTTCTACTTTGCATTTATTTAAGTACTTTTCACTTTGTTTTATTTTAGAATTTTCTCTTTGTGCTAAGAGAGAGCATGCTGCCTAGTCACCAAATTTTCGAGATAGGCATCACACTTTGAAATATGTATAAGCATGTTGTGTATGTGTGCATGAGCATGTGTGCATGCATGAGTGTGTTCAGAATTTGAGTGTTGCAAATAATAAGTCCCTTAGCGTGTGTTTGGTTCGCGTTCCAGGGCACTCGGGGCTTTTGGAATAGGTTAATTTCCACACCAAGAGTGCGGAAGAGTCAAGAGGCAGCACCTCCTCTGGGAAGCCAGTGGAGTTCTCTCCAGGGACCCTCAATGCAAGACAGAATTTTAAAAGTGCACAGAAACTCACCAGCACCCTGCTAAACCAGACCTGGGGGAACTTTGATTGTGCTGGGCTTTGCAGGCTTTCTGTTTCTTTGTCTAGAATCTTTGGCAATTACTGGAAATTAGATCTGCTTTTGCTTGGCTTCCCTTGGTTTTCAAACATAATCATCGTCATTATTTTAAACGAAGGTCAACGCTCCCACTGGTTAGGGAAAAGACAGAGTGTCATCTATTTCTCTGGTAGCAATGTGTGCTTACTTCAATTTCTATAGTTTGTGCAGAAGAATGGAAAAAATTGAAGGTAAAAAGGCATATTGAAGTGTCTGTAATGTGGACTTGGCATTAGAGGTCTCTATCTACACCTATAAAAGAGTAACATGCAAATTGGTGTCACTCTGCTACACCCACCAGCCAATCAGAATGATATGCAAATTAATCCAACAAAAATGGCGGTTTAATTTGCAGACACAGGCATGGAACGAAGACTGAAGACAGCATAGAAGGAAGCCAAGTGCTGCAAAAGGGAGCAAAGTGGAGAAGGGAACAGAGCCGAGGCAGCGGAGATGGTGGAGAAGGGAGGGAGCTGAGGCAGCAGAGATGGGAGGGAGTGAGGCAGTGGAGAAGGGAGAAGGCGAGGCAGTGGAGAAGAGAGCGAATCCTGCCTCGGCAGGCTTCGCTCCCTTCTCTGCTTCGCTCTGGCTCAGGAAGCTCTATTCTTGCAGGAATATGCCAAGGAAGCCCTATTTTTGCAGGAATCTTCCTACAATGGGCCTCTAGTACCATAATAACATTTTAGTGGGAATT
Source organism: Murina feae (assembly GCA_004026665.1). Lineage (NCBI taxonomy): Eukaryota > Metazoa > Chordata > Mammalia > Chiroptera > Vespertilionidae > Murina > Murina feae. The sequence continues at coordinate 25,951 of PVJC01014061.1, read as the reverse complement.
TTTATCCTATGGCTTAAGTCAGCCAGAAACACTTATTTCTTCTTTAAGGAGAACTGAACAATTCAATGGTGCCTAAGTAGATATAAGTGGAGTCAAAACCATATCATATATACATACATATATTCCAAGAAAAGGACGAGGAAAAATGTATTTTTCTTTTTAAGTTTAGTTAATAACTTTTAATCAAACTAGTTTTAAAGGATAGAGCTTTGTCAGTCTGAACTCCATAGTTACAGGCTCCAGAGTCACAAATAAATTACTTTTAAATTTTAAATCTTAGTGGTTAGAAAAAAAAACTATTATAATGTCATTTAATTGAAAATGGTAAATAACATGCTGGTTGTAAGATTCTGTGTTAAAGAGTATGTCAGAATAGAGTTTGTCATCTCTCCACTTGGGTGCAACTTCAGCGCCCCCACACACAGCTGGAGAGAGAAAGCAGTGGGGAGAGGAAGGATGCAGCCTCAGGGGCAGAGGCTGAGTCGATGGTTTGGAGAGTTGTGGATTGGAGTTGGAGGATGAGGTGGTGATGGGAGGGATGCACATATAATTAGAGATACACATAACAAATATATGCACTTGCAGAGGCCCCAATACACAAGAGAACATGCAGTAGTCTCACTTAAGCTTTGGAGTGAATGCCAAGGTGTGAACTCAGACTCTTTTATCAAGTACAACACTGGGCAGTCACCTAATTTCTCAGAGCCTGCATTTCCTCATGTGATGCACATGAGACAGGTGTTGCTTCCTTGATGCTGTGTCGTGAGGATTATGTAGCATAACCAGCAAATGTGTTAGCACAGCACCTGGCACATAGTAGGTAGTCACTATATGTTAAAGTTCTTTTCTTTCTGCTTTCTCTGCCCCACCCCTCACCGTCACCACTCAGACCACATGTAAGGGTTAAAAAAAAATGTATCATCTGAAAAAAAACAAATTCCATAAACTATAGGTATATTTTTCCCAGTAAACTATACATGTCTAATAGAGTCAACCAACTGTCCTCGTCACATATTTTAATAAAACTATTAAGAATTCTGTAAGTGATCTGTAGTGCCTTCTAATCAGTGGGAGAGGTTTCTGGAAAGTGGAACTGCGATCGCACCGAGCTGAAGCTGGTTCAGCTCAATGGAAGAACAACTGTGACATCTAAAGGCAGATGGCCAGGCTGAAACACAGCGTTGGTTCAGAAACATGAGTAAAAGCTGCCATCCAAATGCCATTGCTGTTACTGAAATAAGGACTAAATAGTCTTTTCTGCTACTTCTTTTCATGCAATTTCCTATTCAGTACAGGTTCCTTTTGCAATAAAACCACAAAGTCCCCCTAAAAAGCAACCATATCTTTTCATTAATCACCACTTTCCACTTGCTTTCCCCAACTTCACTATTAAGCAGTCTGCAGTACCACAAACCTGTGACTAGTGTGCTACCTTGATTAAGGCACAAAACATTCAAAGCAAATTACAATGAAAGTATGAAACAATTTGCACTTAATGTTTCAGTCATATCTGTAAAAAATATGACTTAAATATAGTTTTATTAATAATACATATTCTAATTAAACGGCTGGAGGTACATCTAGCAGGAAAAATTGAATCTTCTCTGGATTTCACATACTTGTATGATTCATGGGCAGTAAAGATGCAAAGCTTTATGCCCACAAGGCAATCAAACTCCAAAGCTGATATGCATGTTTTTACCCAAAAGAATGAAATCTGGTGTTAGAAATAATAATAATAATAATAATAATAATAATAATAACAACAACAACAACAACAGACTGCCAGAGCAGTCTAATGAATTGGCTCTAGCCAACAGTATCCTTCCTCGTACAATAAAATCATCCTTTCAGCCACAATTACATACACTCCAGCATTTATTACGACTTCCATTATTCTCATTATGCAAGGCATCCTGTACATGTACTTATGCATATTGAAAAACTTCACAAATATCAACAATAAAATCCTGGGAGATGAGTGACTGCCTCCAGAGCAGGAATGCTTCCTATTGCAGACTGTTTAAAGAAGGACCCCATTTGACTCCTGCTGCTTCCTGACATTGACCTAGCATATTCGTTTGCTGGAGACTGCCATAACAAAGCACCACAGACTGGGGGGCTTAAACAACAGAAATGTACTTGCTCACAATTCTGGAACCTAGAGGTCTGAGACCACAATGTCAGCAAGATTGGTTTCTTCTGAGGTTTCTTTCCTGGGCTTGTAGGTGGCCCTCTTCTCCCTATGCCTTCATGTGGTCTTCTCTAGCCACTTTTTCCGCTGTGTGTGCCTCTGTCTTAACTTTTTCTTCTTATAAATATAGTAGTCTTATTGGATTTGGAAGTTATAACGACTTCATGTTACCTTAATTATCTCTTTAAAGAGCCTAACTCCAAATATTCACATTGTGAGATTGTTGTTTAGGACAGCAACATTTATAATAATAATACCTGCAAATCAGTTTTTTTTGTTATTGTTTTTAATTTCTTTATGGATCAAGTTATTACATATGTGTCCTTATCCCCTGCTGATCAGTTTTGAGTTGCAAATGGCATACTGCCTGCTTCTATACTAGTAGGAATGACATGTGACCAAAGAGGAGTCTGGTAAATGTATAATATTATGCATAGGAGATTCAAATAAAAGGTAAGGTTTTCATGTATTTATCTTTAACTTGAATTAAAGTACCTTTAATACTTCTTAATTAATCTCCTGAAAGAGATTAATATCTAGAAATTAACAATGTCATAAATAAAATGTGCTGCCAAAACTAGTTAGCCGAAGGTGAGAGCATATTAGCCGTCTGAACTTGACACTAGATCCACTATGCCTCAGGGGCTATATGTATTGTTCATTATTGAAGCCATGTGGAAGATGCCTTGCAGAGATAAAGCAGACTTTGTGATCTGAAGAGTAAATTTAGAAACATACTTTTAGATGCATACATATTTATAATTGTTACTAGAGGCCCAGTGAACAAAAATTTGTGCACTGGCTGGGGGTCCCTCAGCCTGGCCTGTGTCCTCTTGCAGTCTGGGAATCCTCGGGCGATGTCCACCTGCTGCCTTAGGCCCTCTCCCCGGGGGGATTGGGCCTAAGCTGGCAGTCAGACATCACCCCTCTGGCAGCCCAGGAGCCCTTGGGGGATGTCCACTTGCCAGTGGGGAGCAGGCCTAAGCTGCAGTCAGACATCTGGCAGCCTGGCTTGTGGCTGAGCAGAGCTCCCCCTGTAGGAGTGTACTGACCACTAGGGGCAGCTCCTGCATTGAGTGTCTGCCTTCTCGTGGTCAGTGTGTGTCATAGTGACCAGTCATTCCCAGTGGTTCTGCTGTTAGGGTCAATTTGCATATTACCCTTTTATTATATAGGATAAGAGGCCTGGTGCATGGGTTGGGGGCTGTGAAGGGTGTCTCAGATCAGAGTGGGGGGTCCTGCTGGGGTTCCTGGCCAGCCTGGATGAGGGGCTGAGGACCATTTTCAGGCAAAGTGTTGTTTTCTCTAGCCACTTTTAAGACTGTCTTTGATTTTCAGCAGTTTAATTAGAATGTGTCTAAGCATAATTTTCTTCGGGTTTATCCATTCACTCTTCATGAGTTTGATTTGTAAATTTTTGCTTTTCACCAAATTTGTGCTTGGCTATTATTTCTTCAAATATTTTTTTATTTAATCTTTATTCTGTCCCGGGATTTTATTTTCACATGTTAGATCTCTTTATATTGTCTAATACATGCCTAAATTTCTGTTTTTTCTTTTTCTATTCGTTTTGTACTGTGTTTCTCAAATTCAATAATTTCTATTGATTAATCTTCAATCATTCTTTTGTCAGCTCCATTCTTTTATAGAGCCCACTCAGTGAGATATTTTAGATATTAAAATTTTAGTTCTGCCTTAACCGGTTTGGCTTAGTGGATAGAGCATTGGCCTGCGGACTGAAGGATCCCAGGTTCGATTCCAGTCAAGGGCATGTACCTTGGTTTTGGGCACATCCCCAGTGAGGAGTGTACAGGAGGCAGCTGATCGATGTTTCTCTCTCATTGATGTTTCTAACTCTCTATCCCTCTTCCCTCCTCTCTGTAAAAAAATCAATAAAATATATATATTTTTTAAAAAACTTTGTTCTAAACTTCCCATTTGGTTCTTTTTTTTACTTTATTTTTCTGAAATGTGTTTTCCTTTACCTCATTTGTCATAGATATAATAACTGCTTTAATATCTTTAGTTAATAATTCAACATCTATAAATAATCTTGGGATTGGCATCTGTTGATTATTCTTCCTCTTAAGAACTGATTACAGTGTAGACTCTGAATCTGGGTCCAACTATAATCTTCTAAAGAGTGTTGATGTTTTTGTGTTAGCAGGCAATCAACCAAGTTGATCTAAGGTTTACTATAAATTATTGCACCCTTTGTGAACAATGGTTAAAATTTCAATTTAAATCTCTAAACTGTGCTCTTAATGGTTTGGGTGTGAACAACACATAAATCATTTAGAAGTTAATCTGAGGCTTGTGTGAATTCACAAAGAAAAGAAAAAAGGTAGGATCTCCTTCTGCAGGTCTCTCCTATCCAAGGTTCCTCCTTACTCTTTGGCCCACAAATGCTCTTTTCTCTGATTCTTTAGGGTTTTTACCAGAGTTTTAGCCACTTCTGCCAAGTAGCTCTGCAATTAGGCCTGCCCCCAGGACAAAGCTCTAATAGGAAAAAAACCAAGGACTAACTCTATTACCTGCCCCCCCGCCCCCCTCCGCCATGGATTACCCCTTCACAATCTGCCTGCTTTGGCTAGCTTTGATGCTTGAGTTTTTGATAGTTGTTTTTTGTATTTGCTCAGAGTTTTTATTTATACTCAGTGGATAGGATGTGCTTTAGTGCGTTTATATCACCATAATGAAACAAAGATTCCCTCACTTATCTGGAAGTTTCTTATGGGACATAGCAAGGGAGACAAGTTGTGAGGTCTCTTCCTGTGTAGCTATCCTCACTCCAGCAGGGCAATTCAAGAATCCCAGTGTGGGGTGTGCTGGAGGCAGCTAATCAATACTTCTTTCTCTTCTTTGTGTTTCTATCTCTTTCTCCATCTCCCTTCCTCACTGAAATCAATAAAAAATATTTTTTTAAATGATGGGTTCATTTCCATAAGTCCATTATCACAAGAAGAAAATAGTTATAACTAGTAATTTGCACAAAATCAGAGAATGAATACTGTTAGGGCTTTGAAATGTATTCATTATACACCAAGTATTTATTAAATATACCAGACACTGGTTTAGGCATCAGAATTATCTTAAAAGATAAAAGCAAATTGATAGGCATTAAAATTTGTTGTAAACTTTTGAATGAGCAACAGTTCTCTCCCAAATTTCACAGTTACATTATCACTTCTTCAATTCATCTTTTGATGTAGTGAAATGTATTTTTTCTGATTTTATTACTGTATTTTATATGAGGCTGTGGTGCAGTTATAAATATTCTCAGAATACAAAAAAGTCATTGACGTAATGTCATGACGATGGCTTGCTACACGTTTGACTCTTCATTGAATTCTACCACTGTGCAACAGCTAGTAGTAATTAAAAATATAGTGAATGTGTACAGAAGTCTTAAAGGAAGCAATAGAGCCAAGTCATAATTTCTTCTACCAAAACCAATAGAATAACAGCATGCACACAATTCTGTCCCCTCAACAGTTCCCCCACCCCTCTTTTCCCAAAACCCAAAGTGTAACCAGACAATCAATGGGTCTGCACTGCCTGTCATCACTTTAGCCAATTAAGCAGTGACAGAGTTGAATCATACATGAGCATTCAATACTGCTGGCAGTGTGGGAGAGCAGCATGTCATCCACAAAAATCTGCTCTGCCCACACCATAAGCCAGCTGCTTATATTGAGTAAAAGAACAAAGATTACATGGATAAATAGGCAAAAGAGTATGCCAAACGGGCCATTTACCTGTGATGCAGGCTGGAGACTTGCAAAGGCCAGTGGGTATACAAAGGCTGAGAGTATTCCAGGGCTAGTGATATGCAAAGGATTGGTGGCTCTGGTTTCTGCAACAAGGTTGTTAATCTTTCTATGATAATAGGCATTTCCAGGGTGGGGAGGATGAGCTTCCTTTCCAGGTGAGCTCCCAAGTCCCACGTGCAACTCCCAGCCAGGTTAGAATGTGCCTTCTTTAATCAGAGCAAAACAATCATGGTTAACAGAACATGATTAATATTTCTTTCAATTATAGCTGGTCCCCAATATTCTATTTCTGCCCCAACAAAAATACAGAAGACTTAGAAATGTCTGTATCTCCTTGACAGCAGCTCATAAGAGGCCTTTCCAAGATCAGTAACCATCCTGACTTATCAGCTTGCTCTCTCCATTCTAGAAATTGGACTGGGTTTTCTAGGTCTCTAAAAATTGCCACACTTGTACACTGCTGAGAAAGAAGGGTAGCACTCACAGAATCAACTGAGCATTAAACCAAAAATCAATGTCTGACAACATGCATGTGGTTAGAGGCCGAGGACCAATGTGGATGCTCAGTGTTTTACAAGTACGGCTATCAGCCTTTCTATTAAGCAACTTTATTCTTTCTCTATTCTTTCCAAGGTTCTTACTTTCTATTGATAACCTTACTTCATATGAGTTCTTGGTTTCAAGCCACTTAAAAACAGATTGGGTGACATCACTGATTCAGTAAACATGTTTTTCAGTCCAGTTTGGTGTCCCTAGGCACTGGAATGAATAACAAAAGACATGAAGATACTAGCACTGGAGATCATTTACAGCTGGGCTACCAATAGCCCTTATCACTCTGGGTCATTTGCTTCACAAAGACCTGCCGCCCACTGAGGCTATTGTGGGGGACTGTTTGCTGCCTGACTCCCTGCTATCTCTCCTCTGCCTCAGGAAGGGGAGACTGCTGCTGAGTCCTAAAACCAAAGTTTCTTTTCGTCAGGATGTTCATTAAAAAGAAATTAAGTCCGATTTAATTCCTGCTCCCTCAAAGCCTAGAGCACAACAAAGAGCTTATTCTACAAAAATTAAAAGCACAGAAGTTACAAAAAGTACTGAGTTCAGATTTTTCATGTTTCCTAGATCAATGAAAGCAAGATGCTCTCCCCATGGAAATTAATTCAATTTTAATTCTATTTATGTTAATAGTCTATTTTTTCTCAGGGAAGAAAGATAACACTTCTGGAGGGGAAACCTCTAAAAACCATCTTCCTTTCCCCCTCCTTGGCCCCAAAAGAAGGTTCAATTCCTTTAGTTTGCTGTGACTCCACTAAAAGGGTGCAAGCCCTGTACTGAGTTCCTGTAACACCATGTACCTCTCCTTCCCCGTGCTTATCACAGCTGATAGTTAGCTTTTATTTGCGTCTTTCATTCATGTATGTTTTCCCCTCTAAGCCTTGTAAGTACCATGAGACCAGAGGCTTCACTGTTTCTTTTTATCCTTCCTTGTTTATCTTCCCCCACCCAAGCCATCGCATCTCCACTGCCAAGCACATGATGAGGATAAATGAAGGAGCACCTACAAGTAAGTACATGATGGTACCTTGTAGGTGCTCCTTAATTTATCCATCAATTATCTATATATAAGTTAACTAATTTAATGTCATATTTCCACCTCAAGAATCTAATGGATAAATTAGATGGGCAACTACTGCATAGGAAGTATACTCTGCATACTCTCCAATATTACAGAAGTCTGCGAATACACACATGCATTTTAGAGCTTCGCAGAATACTAGTTACACAAGGTGTTCAATTAATGCTTGATGAGCAACTGAATGATGGATGGATTTGTCAATCAACCTGGGCTGTCAGGAGAAAAATCACAACCTCTGAGTACCTTCTCTGATATTTAAATCCAGGAAATAAAGTCCTGGACTTGAAGACCTCAGCTGCTTTCTCAAAACATGAAGCAACTCTCTGTCTCCAAGATGCCTGGTGAGATGAGGAAGTCTAGGGGCATGAAGGGGCCAGACTCCAGGGCTAGTGTAGAACTCACAAGGTGGCCCCCAGTTCTTCTCCAGTCCCCCCCCCCCCCCCCCCCGAGAGTCTTTAAACTCTTTTAGTCATCTCTCAGAGTTTCTCTAAACTCCAGAACTGGCCTGGATTTAGGAGATGATATGCAAAAATCCTGGACCAGAAAAGTAGCTAAAGACCCAAGTTCTAGTTTTGCTTCAGTCATTTAATAACATTGTGACTGCGGCAAATCATTCAATTTCTTTGCACTTTAATTTCTTTACCGGTAAAATGCAGTGAATAATACTTCCTTTGATCACCCATAGGGTTGATATGAGATCAAAATGAGAAAGTGCATGTGTGAAACAGACTGAGCAAGCAGAATGCTTGCAATGTAAACTGAAAGCATCGTCTTTGTCTTTTTTTAAAATCTACTTCTTTAAAACTTCTCAACACAGGAAGCTCATCCCCTATGGACTTATCACAAGCAGCTCTTCCCCATCACTGAATGAAAACACAAGCAAGACCCATGACTTTGTAGATCACGTCTAGTATCCTGCAGGTACTTTAATTCACAAAGCAAATGTCAATTCAGTAATTAAAATTATCCAGTCTCATGCATTAATCAAAATTGTGACCTTGATTTAGAATTAGAAAACTTTCCCCTTCCCAGAAAAACCTACAGTATGCTGGCACCTTGACATGGTAGAAGAGGTGTGGGCTTTCTATTCTCTTTCTTCACCTGATGCTTCCAATTTTTGCTAACTGGAACTGATTGCACGCAAGCTGCCTGTCCCCTTTTAAATGGGGTGTGGAGCTGCTTTCTCTGCCAGACTCACCTCCTCCTCTTTTTCTCCCTTTCTCTTACCTCATTTACCTCCTTCCCTGTTTCTTCTCTCTCTTGTTTATCTTCTCTAATTGGCAAGCTTTTTTTGAAAGCGATAAAGGAAAAATGAATGGGAACAGGGTAGACATTACTTGACTCGTACTATCAACGATTGTCCTCTCAATGTCTGGGCCTGAGAAGTGTTTAAAGAAGACTTTCCCCTGTGGGGGCACTCTAACACATTCTATAGATTCCCAAGCACTGAGTATCTCTCCTGTAGTTCTCTTGACAAGGAAGGCACATGCCAGACCTTCTCTGTTGAAATTGCATTGCGTGTCCACAGAGATCCTCTTGAGCAAAATTTTCTAAAGTTTTTATCATGGACTTTTGCAAGCATTCCCAAGGTAAAGAGAATGATACAATGAACTCCCGTGTACCAATCATCCACCTTCAACTATTATCAACATTTTTCTACCTACCTTTTTGTTCTGAGGATACTCTAAAGCAATGTCTAGATTGTCTGTATTTCATGAGTATAATTTAAAATGGCTCCAGGCCAGCCCAAAGGAAACATTCATATACCCTGAACAACTCTGGGATGCAGGTTAACTCCAACCCAGTAGCCATGCTCCTTCACTCTGCTGCCAAACAATTCAATGGCCCTCTGTCTTGCCATTTGGACTTCCAAAGCAATATGTCAGAGTGCGTACCCAACTACAAGAGCAACGCAGTAAGCATTATGGGAAGACCTAATGCAGCCCCTCTTCTCATGCTAGTAGGAAATATCACTTATCCACATTCTACTCTCCCAATCATTTTATATTTTCAGTGGATGAGGTAGTTAAAGAGACTTTTAGCCAATTTTCTGATGCCTCCTTGGTGAAGTCTGCATATATATATATATATATATATATATATATATATATATATATATCTTATCTAATAAAAGTGTAATATTGAAATTGACTGTTTCTTCGGGATGCCTAAGCCATGCCCACCAGCCAAACAGAGAGGCTGTATGCAAATTAACCCAGCCAAGATGGAGGCCGGCACTCACGGAGCTGAGTAAACAAGCAGCTTCCATTGCAGCAGGAGTAAAACTGTTTGCTGGCTGCTGCATTTCTCCCAGCACCAGGCAACAACATATTTGCAACATTGTCTCAATTATAGAAGCCTCAGGAGCTGAAGCAAACAGCAGTCCTGGCTGTGACTACTAAGGGCAACATTGGCTCAATTATAGAAGCCTCAGAGTTGAAGCAGACAGGTGGCTTCATTACCTGCCTAGGCTCAGCTTAAAGGAACAGGGTATCAATTATAGAAGATAAACAAACCTCAAAAACCTGCTTTCAGCCAGCCTTGCTGGAACATTGTCTCAATGGGAACTGTGGGAAGCCTGAAAGCTTGAAAACACCCCTCAGCCCATCACCCAGGCTGGCCACTCACCAATGGGGTGAGGAACCCCAGTGGGGGGCTTGGCCAGTCTGCAGACAGCCATCAACCCCTCTCCCAGGCTGGCCAGGTACCCCAGTAGGGGCCCAAAACCTGAAGGGACTGTGGGCAGCCTGAAAGTCTGAAAACAGCCATCAGCCCCGCACCCAGGCTGGCCACACCCCAATGGGGTGAGGGATCCCACTGGGGGGCTTGGCCAGCCTGCAAACAGCCATCAGCCCCTCACCCAGGCTGGACAGGCACACCAGCAGGTGGACATCCCAAGAGGGGTCCCAGACTGTGAGAGAGCACAGGCCGGGCTGAGGGACCTCCCGAGTGCACAAATTTTTGTGCACCGGGCCCCTAATATACACACACACACACACACACACACACTCACAACAAAATATCCATCAGGATGTAGCAATTATTGTAACAGTACCTTGCCCAAAACTTCAATTTAATATTATGATTTAACTCACTTTTAAAGGAGTTTCACATAGTACATGCCTAGTTGTATTTATTTCAATGCTGTTGATGCTATTTAAATTCTATTTATTTTCTAGTATTTTTATTATCCTAAATTACAGATATTTGTGTTTTTCTTTGTATAGTTACTACCAAGTCACTTTATCTTGACATGAATAATTAGTAGTAAACTATTGTTAACCTTTCATTTAATTCTATTAATATTCTTACTTTTAAAATTAAATGATTATCCACAGAAAGGACCCTGCTCATTGACATTAAGTATGATTAGTTTCTGAGAAAGTGACTAGTTAACATTATGTTCTATTGCCACAGTTCTGCTGACATCAACTTATTAACTCACCACACAGCTAAAATTGAATCAGTGTGGGATAATGAATAAATGTACATCCCATTGATTAATTACCTTCATGTATAGAAGACCACCTTAGCCTTCTTCCTCAGTATGACCCTCATACAAATTTAGACTAAGGTGGCTAGTCATTGAAGCCATTATTTCCCACAGGCAGCATTGCCAAAGTTCTGCCAGGGACTTAAGGATAGAATTAGGCAATCACTTTCTTCTTCCCAAAAGTTTTCTGATCTACACTAGATGACAGGCACCCCAAAGCAGAAGCAGTGCTTACCTTGCTCCTTCTATCCCTTCAGACTAGCCTAGGGCCCAATACTTAGGAAAAATGCATTGAATGAATGTGTGCAGTGAATAAATAGGACTGGTGCGATTTAATCATAATGCAACTTCATTGTGTCTCTTTCTAGCCCTTTAAAACATAAGCTGCAGGGAAAGATTTTCCCCTCTTCTGGATGCAACATAGTCATTGACTATGCTGGTCAATCTTAGGTAATTCAAACTCCTATGCTGATCTTAAGTCACCAAAGGTGCTCTCAGCTCTGCACTTTATTTTTTTGTTTTAAGTACATTTTTATTGATTTCAGAGAGGAAGAGGGAGAGAGACAGAGAAACATCATGGATGAGAAAATCATTAATCTAGATGTCTCCTGCAGCCCCCACACTGGGGATCAAGCTGGAACCCCAGGCATGTGCCCTGACCGGGAATCGAACCATGACTTCCTGGTTCATAGGTCAACACTCAACCACTGAGCCACACCAACCAGCTTCAGCTCTGCCCTTTCAGTGTGTGGGTCCATGTCATTTCTAAGGCTCCATCTTTATTTAAAGTTATATCTTTTCCATTTGGGGTCTTCTGCAGGGAGCAAGCTCTGACAGGTAAGTGGTGCAGTCAGATCTTTCTGTCTCTCCTTGCTTCTCCTTCCCCAATGTTTCTGGCTACTCAGGAGAAAGAAGCAGGGAGGATGGAGAGGAACTGTAGCAAGATAGTTACTATTTGACAAGACAAAAACTGCAAAATAACACATATATCTGACAAAGAATTAGTATCCAGATACAATTTTTTTTAATTCCTGGGAAAGGGGTAATAAGGAAAACACTAAAACCTATTAGAAAAATTAAAAATAGGCATTTTTACAAGAAGAGAACTAGATGGCCAACAATTCTATAAAAAGAGAATGAAAATTGGTACAATCATCACTTTTTCCTATGACATTAGAAGATTTACATTTAGTCTAAGCCATTAATTTCATTCCTGGACCCTCTGGAGAAAACTTAAACATGTACATTGGAAGACATGTACAAAAAAATGTCACAGCAATAACACATGAAGCAGCAAGTACGTGTGAGAAGTCCAAATACCTATTGATTTAAAAATGGATTGAATATGGTATATTAATGCCATACATTGTATTGATTAAATGTTATGCAGTGACAATGAAAAAATAACAAAAAATAAGCATTAAAATGGATGATTCTCTTAAATACAAAGAACAGACTGATGATTGGCAGAGGGGAGGAGGGTTAGGGAGCTTGGTGAAAAATAGTCATGGGGAAATAAAATACAGCATAGGGAATCCTATCTAATAAAAAAGTAATATGCAAATTAAGCATCACTCTGTCACAAAGATGGCCACCCCCATTGCCACAAGATGGCAGTGCCCAGTCAAGCTCAGCCTGCCACTGAAGTGGTAAGGCCTGTTATCCAGGCAGGTGGCATGGGAGATGGGGGATCAGAGGGGAGGAACAGGTGATCAGAGGAAGCTGGGGGTCCCATGCCCAGGCCAGAGGCCTTCACCAGAGGCCTCAAGCATGGGAAAGGGCAGAGCTGGTGATCAGAGGGGGAAGGGGCAGAGCCAGTGATTGGAGGAGTATGAGGTTGCCCTACCTAGACATAAGGCCTGGGACAGAGGACTCAGGCCTGGGCAGGGGCAAGGCCAGATATTGCAGGGTCCTGGGCTCTGCAGAGCCAGTGATCATAGGGGCAGGGGCAGAACCTGTGATCACAGGGGTCTGGGCACTGATGGAGCTGGCAAAGCAGGGGTCTAGGGGTCTCCAGCCCAGGCCTGTAGCCTTGGCCAGAGGCTTCAGTGGGGCAGGGATGGAGCCAGTGATCTCAGGGCCTGGGCAGGGGCAGAGCTGGTGATCAGAGGGGCAGGGGCAGAGCCTGCGATCACAGGGGTCTGGGCAGGAGTGGAGCCGGCAATGCAAGAGTCTGAGGGTTCCCTGCCCAGGCCTGCAGCCTTGGCCAGAGGCTGGCAGAGGGGCAAGGGCAGAGCCTGCAATGGCAGGGGGCAGGATCAGAGCTGGTGAGCACAGAGGCCTGGACTCTGTGAAGCCAGAGATCAGAGGGGCTTGGGGGTCTTCTGCCCAGACCTGCATCCTTGGCCAGAGGTTACAGGCCTGGGAAAGGGTGGAGCTGGGATTGGAGGGACAGGGTGAAGCCAGTGATCAGGGTGAACTACAGAGGAAACACATTTTGTTACCGCTCATTGGCTAAGCTCCCTGTATGCCACTGGTAATATTCTTAGTAACTTGGGTAATAAGAATCCCTAAAGGCAATATAGGGTTTTTCCACCACACTCCAGGAGAAAAAAATGAAGGTCCACTGCTGAAGGGCTACGAAATGTCATATCCTGCCCTAGCTAGTTTGGCTCAATGCATAATGCCTCAGCCTGCTGACTGCAGGGTCTGGGTTCAATTCTGACCAAGGCATGTGCCTAGGTTGCAGCCTCTTTCCTGGCCAGGACCTTGGTCAGGCCATATGCAGGAAGCAACCAATCAAAGTGTTCCTCTCACTTTGATGTTTCTGTCTGTTTTTCCCTTCTCTTCCACAGTCTCTAAAAACCAATGGAAACATATCCTCAGATGAGGATAAAAAAGAAAAAAGAAAGAAAGAAATGTCATATTCTATGAAAAACACATCTTGAAAATGCCTAAAGATAGTTGTCATTTCCTCATGGTGAAGGGACTGGAGTCTGTGTTGACAAAAACACCTTGGTGGCTGCGGTGACTGGCAGTGGCTGCAGCAGCAGGGTGATGGGTGGCTTCCCCTGCTTAACCTGGTCGCCTCCCACAAAGGGAGACCAAACTGTGGCTTAGGCCTACTCCCCAAGAGAATAAGGGAGCAGGCCTAAGCCATCAGTAGGACACCCCCTGAGGGCTCCCAGTATGTGAGAGAGGGCAGGCTGGGCTGAGGACCCCGCCCCCCCAGGCATGAATTTCATGCACCAAGCCTCTAGTATAGTCAATAATATTGTAATAACTATGTATGATGCCCATTGGATATTGGAAATACCAGGGGGAATACTTTCTAAGGTATATGATTGCCTAACCACTATGTTGTACACCTGAAACTAATAAAAAATAACACTGAATGTAAACTCTAAATAGAAAAAAAATATTTAAAAAATGAAGGAGTCTCAAAAGCCTTATCTGGAACTCTAAAATAAAAGAACACAACAAATATATAGGAAAACTTACATATATGCTGAGATAAAGAAGAAAAGCAAGGGAGTGTTAAGAGTACAATTCAAGGTAATGATTCACTTTGGGAAGGAGGAAGAGGGATGCATTCAGGAAGAGCAAGCATGGACTTCAAAATATTGGCATTGTCCTATTTGGTAAGCAGCATTGGTGAGTATAAAGACGTTCCTCTTCTTAATTCAAGTAACATGCACAGGTTGTGTTTTGCACATATATTACATTTATCAATATTTTAAAGGTAAAAAAGTTAAAACAAGGTAAGGAAATAATTTCAATAATTCAGGTTGATCAAGTTTACTGAATCAATAATGTTTTAATTTTTCACTTTTACCAGTACAGGCACAAATTCTCTAGTAAGCTCAAGTTATATGATAAAGGAAAACAACAAAGGTTGTAATATTTTGTCCAAGACTTAGATATTTATGAAGTACACTAGAGGCCCGGGGCACGAAATTTGTGCACGGAGTGGGAGTGGGGGTGGGGTTGGTGTCCCTCAGCCCAACCTACACCCTTTCCAATCTGGAACCCCTCGAGGGATATCTGACTACCCGTTTCAGCCTGATCCCACGGTGGGATTGGTCCTAAATGGGCAGTTGGACATCCCTTTCACAATCTAGGACTGCTAGCTCCCAACCTCTCGCCTGCTGACTGCCCCTAACCACTCCCCTGCCAGCCTGATCAACACCTATCTGCTCCTGTGCTGGCCTGATTGCCCCTAACTGCCCTCCTCCTGCCAGGATGGCCCCCCACAACTGTCCTCCCCTGCATGCCTGGGTCCCTCCCAACTGCCCTCCCTTGCAGGCCTGGGTCCCTCCCAACTGTCCTCCCTTGCTGGCTATCTTGTGGTGTCCATCTTTGACCTCATGGGGGAAGCCATCTTGAGATGGTCAATTTGCATATTACTCTTTTATTAGATAGGATAATGATCTTTGGGGGCATATAACACAGAAACACAACAAAGAAAAATAACAAAGGTTGTATATAACACAGTATATAACACAGAAAAAAACTAGGTAGAGTTGTCATCAGGATCCGTTGTGACACTCCAAATGGGGGAAAAAGCTAATGTCTTACTATGAGTTAAATGGAGTCACTATGCCTCTCTTCACATGCAGTGCACCCTTATGGCTAATGAACTATGGTCAACAGAGGAGCACAGCCTTTACAACAGACAGAAACAACTTTTATTGACAGCTCTGCACACTTATGTGACCTTGGGCGAGTTCTTCTATCTTCCTGTGCCTGTTTTCCTTCGTTTGTGGAATGGGAAAATGCATAAGTTGCAGGGCTGGGAAGTTAAGTGGCACAATGTATTTATAGCAAAATATGTCAAAGGACTTACTAGATGCAAAGAACTGATTGCTGTCACGATCACCACCGTTAGCACTATATCATTAGAGAGGAAGAGGCAAATGTGCCTCTTAAGTAGCTTCCATAAACATGGTTCAAATCCTTGAGATTTTGAAAGTTTATAGAACTTAAAGATGCTCTGAGCAATGCTACAAATTCTGGCACTTATGTGTATATAAAAAATATATACATGTATATACATATATAATTACTAATTATGAATGCTGACTCTCTAAAATTCTATTATATTTATATGTTTATTACCCAAGTACCTGGACTAATAAAATGGTATTAATGACTATTTACATACATTCAAAATTCTTAATTAGACCTTTAATTTCTGTAATAAGAATGAAAGTGGTTTGCACAATTTCCCATTTTTATCTTCCTACATGGAATACAGTAGCTCTAATATAATGTATGACTTTGTGAATATTTTCAGGGCTGCTAATATATTATCTAATATTATATCTTATGTTTTTTATCTCTAACCCCTGCTGATACTCCCAGAACCCTTGTGAGCAATGTTTGCAATGATAACCGCTGGAGAAAACAAAGTTACATCATCCACAGCCAGAATCTTTCAAAGAGGCCTCTCAGGGTCAGCAGTGATTTTTTTCCATGTGTATTTCACCACTTTTTAAAAATGTTTCTTAAATATTTGATTCATCAGGACTGAAATATATGTTTTATTTTGAAATAGATCACTAGTAAACACTATAGAGTATAAGACCCTAAATTATTCTCTTTTTTTAGTTCCACATTGTTCATTATATCAATATATATTCTTACATCCTCTGGGGAACAATAAAACGAAACAACAAGAGCACAGAAGAAAATTATGAGACAATACAGCTTCAAAGGATGACAAGGGTAATTTATTGACAAAGGAAGAAATAGAAAAACATTATTTTTAAAATTAAATTGAATCGTTGCCTTAATATTTACAAAAGGTGAAACCAAAAATGGATATACTTTCCTCAAGGGAAGAAAAAGAAATATTAGAGAGAATCAGGATCAGGTGAAGACCAGATTATGAAGAATTATAACACATTAGGAGCAAACACAGGAGGGTTATGATGGAAATGGTAAATGGATGGGAAAGGATTTAAACAGTCAATGGAAGCAAATAAGGAAAGGCATCACAGAAAAGAAATATCACAACCTAAGAACAAAGAAGGCGGTAAAATCACTTGGGTAAGTTTTAATTTAGAACAAAGAGCAACTACAATCACTACTCAGAGCTCACTTTGAAATACTAAGTGTACCAACTTTCCTACCCAAATCAAATCGCTGAGTAAAACTGATAACATATCATCATCCACTGCCAAAGGAAAACAGCCTTCAGCTTCCAATTCACAGAAACAGCTTCCTACACTCCACCAGCCTCCATTCTTTCTCCCATCCCACCACCTACCCCTTATCCATTTTCCTCTTCAATATCAGTAAATTGTTCCCAAAACGCAAATTCAGTTCTCAGTCTCCTGCTCAACATGTTTTGCTGGCTCTCCATGGCCTACAAGGAAAGTTCTGGTAAAGACAAATTCCCCAGTTCAAGATTTTCATTGATTCTGCCTCTTCACTTTCCTTTGCTTTTACTTCTACAATGGCCCTTGGCCCTCCAGTTAGTCCAAAATACTCACAGCCCCTAACTGCACAGACTTGCCTGTTTCTCTGCCTTTGTGCCTGCTTTTCTTCTGTCTGGAATGTGCATCCTCCCCGTGTCCATCTGGGGACCTTCTCACCCTTCATACCCCAGAATCCCTGGAAAGGAAGACAGTTTGCTTCTCTCTTTTTTGCATACCCCGAGGACACAGCATGGTGCCCAGCACAGATAAGGGGTTTGGTATATGCACATCCTATGCATGACATCAAGTGATGTTCAAAGATTTCAATAACAGGTCTCTGATTTCAGCTGCCGCTTCCATTCAGAGTAATTTTGTTTTCCTTTTCTTGATGAACTGTGATGTCACAGCTTTAGGCATCCTACCACAAAGATTTCAAAGTTAACAGTGACTAATGGGTTGATGAGAGAGGGGGTCAGGGGAGGAGAGACCAGGCATAGCTGCCTCATGTGAGTTATATGATTTGACTCAAATAACTTAAAATTTCTCAACCTCTATGTCCTCCTTATCAGCAGAATGGTGATATCCACACAGGGAATTGTTATGATTACAAAATGTGATTGGGAAACTGCTTGTTTGCTTCTTTGCTTGTTTGTTTCTAAAGACATCACTGCTCCTCTACAACTGATTAATTCTGGCCAATGAGTTCCCTCGTTTGTGGCCTATTTTTATCCCTTCAAATAGGTCAGGGTTATTATATTATTCTCCCCAGGATTTTGGTATTGCAGTAGCCCTTGAAATCAGACTCATAGGTAACTGGTAGCATTAAAAGGTTAAGAATTTGTTCTTAATCAAACAGTAAGACAGTAATGGCACTACAAATAGAACCACATTTTTTATATTCTCATTTCCTCCCATGGAAATGAGCATACTTTTCATTTGCTAATGAACTACATGAAGGTCATAGCCATCGTCATATTGAAATAGACACTCATCAGGTAATGTACTACAGAAGTGTTTATAGGTGAAATAATTATTCGATCAATCAACTCGCTATTAAGTGAGTGCCTGCTCTGCACAGGCATTTTGCTAAATCATATAGGAGACACAGAAAAGTATAGGACACATTCCCCACAGCCTCAGAACCCAAAATACATAAGCACACACTTTGAAAAAACAAACAATTCTCTCTTATAATACAGTGCCTAAAAGTTAGCTAAATACAGTTGCTCATGAAAATACATATATATGTTTTTACCAATGTGATATATCGATATATTCAGTGATTCAGTCTTAAAGAAAGTTTTGTGAGGTGGTTTAAAATCATATAAGGTAAGCTCAAACCTTCAGCCTGGCCTTATTAACTCATGTATACATTCATTCATTCATTTGTGATGGGTTGGCAAATGTTTATTACCCGAATTCCAGGAAACCATAAAAAACTCATACCTACCTGGATGTTGAACATCGCATGGAAACTCATGGATTCAGGTTTCAAGGCAGCAGAATCTAAGAAGGAAACCAGAAAGAAAAATGATGAGCCTCTGTGAGTAACATGGTCCCTCCATCTTCAAGACTTCAGTAAAACTAACCAACTCGTGACATCATAGGTGAGGTCGGAGCTTTTGAAAGAAAATAGCAAAAGGAACTTAGAGCTAACCAAGGTGCCAGGCTGTAATAAAGAAACAGAGAGGGAAGGGACCATGAGTAATAATGGCTAGTTAGAAGAAATTTCAGAGACTGCTAATCTCCAAAGGCCATGCGGGCATAGGATGGGGAAACACCAATAGTATCTGGATTATATATCAGATACTTATTAAGCAGCTACTATATTCTAGACCCTGTGCTTGGTGCTGGAATTAGGACAAACAGTCCCTGTTTGTATAGTGGTTATAAACTAGTTGGAGACGCAGAGAACGGAGCAGATGGCTATACTACAGAGTGATAAGTGTGTTGGAATAGTGCTGTGGTTTGAATGTTTGTGTCCCCCCAATATTCATATGTTGAAATCCTAACCCCAATATGATGGTATTAAAAGGTGGGGCTTTAATGAGAGTGGCAGCCTCATAAATGGGATTAGTGCCCTTATAGAAGAGACCAGAGATCTCCAGCCTTCTCTGTCCTACACTCTCTAAACCTCAGATTATTATGTTTGAGAATAAGATAAGATTTCTTATCTCACAGAGTTGCCAGGAAGACAATATACATTCTTTTTTTAAAAAAAAAAAATATGTTTTTACTGATTTTAGAGAGAGAGGAAGAGGGGAGAGAGAGAGAAAGAAACATCGATGTGAAGGAGAAACATTGATTAGTTGCCCCCTCGTGCACCCTGAATGAGGACCAAACCTGCAACCTAGACATGTGCCTTTACTTGGAATCAACCTAGGGACCTTTCTGTGCACGAGTCAACACTCACCCAACTGAGCCTCACTGGCCAGGGCCAGAATATACATTCTTTTCAAGTACACCTAGAACATTTTCTAGGAGAGACCACATGTTAAGACACAAAACAAATCTCAATAAATTTAAGGAGGTTGAAATCATAACAAACATCTTTGCTGATCATAAAAGTATAAGACCAAAAATCAATTACAAGAAAAAACTGAATCACACACAAAGACTTGAAAGCTAAAAACATATTACTAAGCAGTGAATGGTTTAACAATGAGATCAAGGAAGAAATCAAAAGATACCTTCAAACCAATGAAAATGAGAACATAACCCATTAAAAAAAAGGAAATCTTACCTTTTGTGACAGCATGGATGGATCTGTAGAGTATAATGCAAGTGAAATAAGTCACAGAAAGACAAAAATCATATAATTCACTTATATGTGGAATCTAATGAACAAAATAAATAAACAAGCAACATAAAAATAGACTCAGAGTTACTGAAGACCAACAGCCATCAGAGGGAATGGGAGGATATGGGAGTTGGTGAAAAAGGTGAAGGGATTAATAAAAACAACAACTCATAGAAAATACACAACAGTAGAGAAATGGGGGTGGGGAGTGGTAGAAGATAGGTTATTTTGATGCTGAAGTTAATCTGAAAAAAAGTAAACAATCTAATTTATATCATATGCAAAAAATAAATGTTATGTGAATTAAAGGCCTAAATGTAAAAAGTAAAATAATATTAAAATTTTAAAATATTTTATAACTTGGGGTTAATAGAGAACTTCTTAAGCAAGACAGAAAACCTAGACACAATAGAGAAAAACATAATCTTCTTATATACTTGTTTGTAATTACATGACAAGAGATATAAACAAAGCCAAAATGTAGACTAAGAAAAGGTATTTGCAACTTATAAGGTAGAGAAAAGGTACAATGGACATCTTTCATTTGTGGTACCTACACTCTTTTGGATATTTGTCCTGTATTTTGATCACTTACCATATTCTTTTTTTTTAAGATACATTTTTATTGATTTCTTAGAGGAAGGGAGAGGGAGAGAGAGAGAAACATCAATGATGAGAGAGAATCACGATCGGCTGCCTCCTGCACACCCCCTACTGGGGATCAGGCCAGCAACCCAGGCATGTGCCCTTGAGCGGAATCGAACCCAGGACCCTTCTGTCCTCAGGCCAATACTCTGTCCACTGGGCCAAACCAGCTGGGGCTGCTTGCCATATTCTTAACCCACCTCCACACAAAGGAACTCAGAAACCACTTTCCCAGTGCCTGTTGCACCTGGATCACAGCCAGGTGACCATGTTCAGACAGTGACATGCAAAAACTGCATGAATCTTAAGAACCAGAACTAAACCACCTGAGGGCACAGGCTCTGTCTGCAGTTAATGGATTTTGTAGGAGTGGTGGGGAGAAGTGAGGTAATACCACAGAGCACAGCGGTAGCAGTGAAATTTCTCCTCAGGACAGCTCTTCAATGCTATTCTTTGTGTCCTTCCTGAAAACTAGGCCTCCAGCCTGTTGTTCATGACCTTCCACTGATTCTGTGAGCTGCTCAGTATCCTTTCACAGATTCCTGACTGCCTAAACCAGCCAGTTTCCACAGTTATCAACTAGAAACCCTGACCAATGCAAAGAGTTAATATACAGGAAGAAGCTTCTGGTAACACAGGAAGGAGCTTCTACTAACACGGGAAGAAGCTTCTACTAACACACAGGAAGAAGCTTCTACTAACACGGGAAGAAGCTTCTACTAACACGGGAAGAAGCTTCTACTAACACGGGAAGAAGCTTCTACTGATTTTTAAAAGAAAAGAAAAAAAGGCAAATCAAAGAAAAATGAGACAAGAACATAAATAGGGAACTTGATGATGTGGATAGATAGATGATAGATAAGCACATGAAAAGATGCTTGTCCTCACTAATAGTGGAGGAAATTCAAATTTAAAGAATGAGATGAACACTTCCTTTTTATCCATAATATTGGCAAATGTTATAAAGAGCAATAGATCTTGTGTTGATGAAGACACCAGAAAGGAAGACCCTCAAACATCGCTGATAAATATTTCCATAACCTTTAAGCAATCTGGTCATGCTATAAAGCTACAAATATACAAGAATACTTGAACCTAGCAATCTTTATTTGGTGGAATTTATTATTCAGAAATAATTATAGTACATAAGACATATGTAAAAGAATGACTATGGCAAGATTTTTTGTAGTATCAAATAGCAACCAGATGGCTCACCCAGATTAACTATATGAAATAGTTAAATGAATTTTATTTTACCCATTATGGAATATTATGTGGTTTATGTAATCATAAAATGTACAATAACAAAATCCAGTAATGTGTTTAATACATATCTTAGGATGCATGTAAGTAGTTAGTATAAGCAGAGATGTATGATTCAGAATAAACCAAAAAGTAGGGAGAGAAGGCAGGGAGAAGACATTGATTTATGATCTGGCCCCCCATACACAGAGGACAAGGAGAAAATGAAGACAGAGGCAGGCCACTCCAGATTGGTAGGTGGTGATTTTAACGAGCAAGGGAATGAATTTACAAGGTTTGTGTTGGGCAGCTGCAAGACCAGTAGATCTCCACATCTGCCCACTAGAATATTCAAAGTTTATAGAGAGGCCTCAATGGAGTTCAGGCACCTATTCAGTTCGGATGGTCTCAGCAACACATTGGCCTCTCAAGGCTGTGTCCTGGACAGTGACTCCCACTGTGGGAATGGTGGGCAGAATATGAATTTCAAGGACAGGGGAGCAGGGAGGAGCCTCTGACTGCCCAGGCCCAGTCTGCAGTCACAATCTCTCAGTGACTCCTTCAGCAGAGGGTGAGACAAGTGCATCGCATACAATGGAATGGCACTAACTGATAATATTTAAAAATGAAACAAACAAAAACACAGGAAAATGACAGGAAAACATTAGCATTATAAGCAATTTTTATTTGAGAGTTCTAATATTTTAATATAGTCTCACTGATAGCTTTCAGATAGCAAAAAAGCAAACTACAGAATAATCTTTATGGTGTGATCGCATGTTTTGGAAAGAATACATAATAATATCTTGTCTCTATAATTACCATTATTTGGAGAATGTAATGAGGAGCTTATTAACCTTTGCTTTCTGTAGCCCTGCATTATTAGATGTGTTACAAAAATCATGGAATGCTTTTCTAATTTTTAAAAAGCTTGTAAAGTGAAAAAGGAAAGGAGGAAGAAAGAAGAAAGGGATATAAGTAGAGGGGGAAGGAGGGAGGAAGGAGGAAGAGAAAGGTTCTAAAGAGAAGATAGTACCTCCATGTTAGTATTGCAATAGACCTCTTATCTGCCATTTTGATTTCCAAGGTTTCAATTACCTCTGGTCTGAGAATATTAAACAAAAAATACCAAAAAGTGGACAATTTTTAAGTTTTTAAATTGCACACTATTCTCAGTAGCGTGATGAAATCTCTGGAGCCATCCAGCCCGGACATGAGTCATCCTTTTGTCCAGCATCTCTAGCATCACCCACCCATTAGTCACTTAGTAGCTAATACAGGTAAGTGACTGTCTCAGAATCACAGAGCTGGTGTTCAGGTAACCCTTATTTTACTTAGTGATGGCCACAAAGTGCAAATGTAGTGATGCTGGCAATAAAATATGCCAAAGAGAAGACATACAGTGCTTCCTTTCTGTGGAAAAGTGTGTATGTGTAGAAAAGAACAACAGTACATATGGGTTCAATACTCTCCCCGTCTCAGGCATCCACAGGGCATCTTGGAACATATCCCCTGATGGTAAGGGGAACTACATAGTCTTCCCTAACAATGACAGATGGGCAATTTTGTGTGTCTCCATAACACTAGGTACTCACCACTTCTGTGTCAAATAGGATATTATATAAAAACTAGGGGCCCGGTGCACAAAAATTTGTGCACTCGGAGGGGTCCCTCAGCCCAGCCTGTGCACTCTCGCAGTCTGGGACCCCTCAGGGGATTGTCCACCTCCTGGCATGCCTGGCCAGCCTGGGTGAGAGGCTGATGGCTGTTTGCAGGCTGGCCAAGCTCCCTAGTGGGAACCCTCAACCCATGGAGGTGTGGCCAGCCTGGATGAGGAGCTGAGGGCCATTTTCAGGCTGCCCACAGCTCCCATTGGCCCAACATCCCAGCGAGGCTGGCTGGAATCAGGTTTCTGGCGTTTATTTATTTTCTATAATTGAAACATTGTCGCCTTGAGCAGAGGCCCAGCCGGCCTAGGCAGGCAGTTTCAACTCTGTCACTGGTGCAATGGAAGCCTCCTGTTTGCTCTAGCTCCATGGCTGTCGGCCACCATCTTGGCTGGGTTAATTTGCATACAGCCACTCTGATTGACTTCTGGGTGTGGCTTGGCTGGTGGGCATGGCTTAGGTGTCTTGGAGTGATGGTTAATTTGCATATTACTCTTTTATTAGATTAGATGGCTTGCTCACTTCTCTACATCCCCTCCCATGAATGGAGTGTTACCTTATTCACTCTCACATCCCCTGTACTAAGCACAGTGCCTGATACAAAATAAATGCTCAGTTAATATTTTGAGGAGAGTAGGTAACATTTAAAGAAGTAGGGGCAAACAGTAGGCAATCAATAATTGTTTAATGCCCTTTTCCCCCCCAGGAGGTCCTTTATATTTTTTAAAAACTGTTATTTTGATAAAACACAAAGATTTTTATTGCTCAAAATAACTTTTACTTTAACCTTAATAAAATAATATAATCATTTATTTAAAAGAAAATGCTATGAAGCTAATCAAAGCAACTGAGTAAAATCATATTAAAATGGATAATAATTTATTTATTATATTTTCCAAGTGATTAGAAATGTGTACATGAAATGGGTAGAACATAATTTGGCTCAGTGAGCAGTTAGTCTGAATCTAAAACAGCAAACTGCATGTGTAGTTTACTAGTAGCCTGAGCAACACACAGGGCAGCCACACTTGGGGGTTTCCTCACTCGGGTTGGCAATGCTAATGTAGCATAAATAGCACTCAAACACTAAAGGGACGATAGAGAAGTTGAGGACTTTTAAAAACTAAAAGAATTTCTATGACTTTGGCATGTAATTAAAACAATAAAATTTTCCAAATATGGATTTGAAAGTGCTGAGGAAAACTCTAGAGTAAATTGCAGAGAGGAGGCAATCTAAAGTCCCCTTACCAAAGGAATTTTATTCTTCATACTGGAATAAGCTCCTGGTGAACAAAAGAAATTAAAACCAATCTGCTTTTGAAGAAAGGTCATTAGCCTAACAGTTATTAATAAAGTAAAATAACAGTAAAAGTAATAATATGAGCTATACTTTAAAGACTCCAAGATTTTAAGAAGATATGTGCTTTGCAAGCCTTCAGATCAGCTCTGTTCCAGCATGAGCTGCCTTTGAAACTCATTTTTTTATAAGTGAGGAATGAATACAAGGATTGGGTGTGACAGAAAATAATTGCTGGGCAAGTGGATGAACGTGACTGAATACTTTCTAACTTCTGGGTCGTCTGTGCAGAAACCACAGAGAAAAGTCTAGTTCTGGGTGGAAAGGGAAGGGTAGATAAGAGGCAGCCCATTATTTACAGCTGGACAGCGTGATCTTTATCACAGCTCCTTCTACTCCAGCAGGTTACAAACATTCACAGCCAGGTCATGCCACATTACTTTGTTGACGGTAGGTTAAAATCAGACAGCATTTCTTTTGCGAAACTTCAATATGGCAGTCCTTTTAGTTAATTTAAGGTACACAGAGTTTTGTCACAGCTTGTTCACTATCCCAATCAAGCACAAGATTTAAGTAGTGAATAAGATTAAGAAGAAGGTTTTGAATGAATGCAGTCAATTTCCTTCATCCCAAAATAGAACCCGTGAACTTGATACTTTTCCCCATCAAAGTGCGCCATGTTGGAAGTCAAAATGGTATGCTATTGCTTTTAAATTCTCCGATAAGGCTTTATCAATGCCATTTATTTTTCTTGGAATGAAGCCGTTATTTTAGTAATGTAGAAAGCTCCATTTCATTCCTGAATATCTCTCTCTCTCTCCCTCCCTCTCTCTCTCTCCCTC
>PVJC01014060.1:0-37013 GCA_004026665.1 Murina feae | reverse complement strand
TGTGTGTGTGTGTGTGTGTGTGTGTATATATATATATATATATATATATATATATATATATATATATATATATCTGCAGTGTGTACCCACAGCACAGGTGGGTGCTGAGCCCTCTCCTGCTCCTAGACCTGGGTAATCTTAGGGACAACAGCCAGTGGGTAGAGGAAGTTCTCACAGGATGTGTGCCCTCTGGTGATGCTGAGGAGAGCACTAAGAATGGAGGATTGCAATGGTTACCATCCACTGAGTACAAATTATGTGCTTTGCACAAGTACGATTTCATCTCCTTCCCACAATAACCCATGGGCTGGGTACTGTTTTGGTGATGTGGATGCTAAAGAACAAAGAGTTTGAGTGACCTGCCCAGCACAGTAGCAGCTCTAGAACTGGAACTCAGCACTTAAATCTGGGCAAGATGCCATGATTTTGATTTCCATTTCCCCCCCCTCCCCACCTCCACTGATATAGCATAGAACTCGGACAGGTGAGAGACAGTGTGAGTGAGTTGTGGATTTTGGTTTGTTTGTTTGTTTGCATGGCTGTTGGTGGCATTGAGGTCTTTATAATGCATCTTGGATGGCCACTAACAGAACCACTTTCATGCTGGTGGATGCTCCCAAAGGGTGAACAGATCACAGCCTGGGATTGGAGGCCTCTGGACCTGGATGAGTATCCTAGTGACTTCTGTAAAAGACTGAGAATTTGCAAGGCAGCGTCCCATGACTGCAGAGAAAGGGAATGACCACGGGCTGGGGCTGACGTCAGAGATGCTGACCTGAGTTTCCGTCCAAAAGTACCCCAGTTTTTGGTGGAAAACTTCCTCAGTTTTCTGAGTTACTAGGTTTTAGAGGTGTTAGCAACTACGTTTAATAGAGATCGGTGCATTATTGTTAAAGTTTTATCAGAATTTGGCACTTGCCCCTTGAAATATGTACACAAACTATTCCCGGATGTGTTAGCTTTCAAGTGTGTTGCTGAACAGAAATCTCTTTCTGTGGAAATACATCTCTGAAATTTTAATGTCCATCAGATGAAAAATATATGATTCCGCCTATAAAAATCCTGTTTATAATTCTTTCTTTTTTTTTCAGGAGCACATTAAGTGAAATATGACTGTGTACAGCAATGATTTCATGGGTGGGAACATAAATATATGTGTGTGTGTGTGTGTGTATGTGCGCGTGCACATGTGTGCATGTTTGCCTTATGTAATGTTTACAGATTTTTAAATTAACTGTCAACATAACATCCCGGGGATAGTACCTAAATTCAGGTTGATGGCTTCTGCTGGAAAAGTTGAATCTTTTGAGCCCTGGGTGCATGTTTCAAGCCAGGGGAACCTTCCACCTTCTGACGGAGCAGGTGCTCTGCAGGCTGCCACAGGCTGCCATCCTTACTCCGGTCCACATCACGCATTTCCACGGCCTGCCTGGCCCCTGAGCTGTTTAAGGTTGTGGCCTCCAGTCTATTTCATAGCAGGTGCCTCCATATGTTGAAATAACTTGCCTTGGTTTCTATCTTGATGCACATAATTTCCACTGTGGTTAAAACTAAAGAAAGAATGATCAAAGACCTCCAAGACACTGGCAGGCAGCCTCCCAAAGGCTTCCAAACGGAAGTAAACGTCGGAGAACACATTCACCCTCCAAGGTCCCGCACTCTTGGGCTCACACTACACCCATAAACGAGAATGTTTGTAGACCCGATGCCCCAGCTCCGTTTCTCAAGGCCCCTTTCCTTACGCTTTCCTCCTTCCTGCTCGGCCCTGCCCTATCCGCCTCCCCTTTCCCCTCCATCACCCACAGCCGCTGGGCCCTTATCCCATTCCGTCCCTGCCTCAAACTTTGCCTCAGGGCAAGGTCTGTAGCGTTAAGACTGGCAATGGCCTGAGAGAAGAGGCCGATGAGCCCCTGGGGCTGCTATTAGTACCGGACTTTAGACACATTACAAGTTAAATAGGCTTTTGTGGGCTGGCCGGGAGATACAGCAGCCGCCTCGCACATTACTGTTTCTAAGAGAAAATCTAGCCGAGGTTACCAACAACAGACTCATAAATGAACTCCACAGCGTAGCCCATTAGTAAATTTAATGCTTCTAAACTCTGAGATAATTGGGCTTCCCATTTGGAACTTAAGCTTTTCTTAGGATGAGATTTGGTCCTCTCTGCACTTTTCTACTGAAAAGCAATGATTCAGACTCGCTTGTAGATCTTACGGGGAGTGCTCCATTTACCAATATTAGCTGAGGGCCTACTGCGTGCCAGGAGCTGAGCGAGGCACTGAAAACAAGGAGTGAAATGCTGCCTCTCAGGAGTTTACAATCCAGAGTGTGTGTGGTGTGGGGTGATGTGGGGCAGAAAAGAGGCAAGTGTAGCAAACTGAATCCGAGGCAGTTATGAGTGATATAAAAGAATGCCATGGAGATTCAGAAAATAGCAGGACTTGAGATATTCTCATGAAGGAGGCGGTTGGAAATGAAAATGAAAAATAGGCAGTATTTCAAGAGGCCCTTTCCACAAATGATGTGGGATTCCCCAAGCGTTCCAGACGGAGGAAACAACACAAACAACAGCATGGAATGAAATATTGCCGAGGTATTCGGGGAGCTGGGGGAGGCTGGGCTGGCAGAACGCAACCCCTGCAGGAGGGGGTGCTGGAAGATTAGTGTGGCGGGTAGGCCATGCTGTTGGAGGCCCTGGGCACGAAGCTGAGCACTGCCATGTGTCTGACTGTAACAGAGGCACGTTGAGGCCTGGGCAGGATGGACTGGAGGATGGCAAGATGTAGAAAGACTGGTTAACAAGCTGTTACAATTAGCAAAAGATAATAACTAGCTTTAAGGGGAACAGGAAGCGAGTGGCATTAGGAATGGCAAAAATGGTTACATGTGAGAATATTTGTGGTTGGGGACATCTCAACAACTTCTTTAGATACTGGTAATGACGATGTTATCCCCATATCATTTATCTAACAATATTATTGTTATAGAGCCACTCTTTTACTCACTGAACAAGTATTTAAATGCCTTGGGGCATTTTTTTTCTTGCTATACACCTGATTCACACACAGGTAAGTAATCCAAAGTCAAATACAGGAGAAATCACATATTCTGGAATGATTTACACAAATAAGATGCTCTGTGTATTACCAGTGTTTCTCAAATTGCTCATTAGCCTGAAAAATGCTCCAAGATAAAAATGAAGAGATTCAGAAGTCAAATGCTTAATGGCTTGCTTGTAGGTTCCAACACCCATTCAATGTATTAATGACTCCGGTAAGTCCTGAGGTTCAAAACCAGAAACACAAGAACAACAATAAAAACCCCCCAAACTTTTAACCTTCACAGTTCAAACTTTAAAAATGCATTTTGGAAAAAAAAAAAGATTTTTACAAAGTAAAATATAAATTCTAGGCCTAGAACTCCACATGCAATTACTCCTGTTAGATCGTTTTCCATCTACAACCATCGCCTCAAAGGTAAATGAAAGGGGCTATCTAGCTCACAGTGAGATGCACAAAGAGATAATTTCTTTTTAAAAATCTGTTGTTTAAAAACTGATTTGAGAAAGAGAGAAAGGGAGAGAGTGGCAAGGGAGAGAGACACTAGTGAGAGAAACAGCAATTGGTTGCCTTCCACACACACACACACACCCGACTAGGGACTGAACTCACAAGCTGGGCACGAGCCCTGACAAGACGTTGAACCTTCGACCTTTCAGTGCAAGGCATGATGCTCAACCAAATGAGCCAGCAGCCAGGGCGAGAGATGGTTTATACAATCAAACATTCACTCACGTATCAGAGACCTACCAAGCACCTACGGTGTGCAGGCACTGGGCTTGGCACTAGACATACAGCAGCTGATTAAGAGAGAAATGTGTTTCTATCTTAAAGAAATAAACTCACAGTTTAATCAATAACACAGAATCTTCACAATAACTTGCGACAAACTGGCTGCTCATTCTTCCACCCTCAACTTCCCTGTGGTCTTCCAAATTATATTTACATAAAGCAATTTTATAGTGAAATATCAAGTTCCTTATTAAAAATGAGGAATTAACAACCACTATGGAAGACAGTATGGGGTTTCCTCAA
The DNA here is from genome assembly GCA_004026665.1 of Murina feae. Lineage (NCBI taxonomy): Eukaryota > Metazoa > Chordata > Mammalia > Chiroptera > Vespertilionidae > Murina > Murina feae. The sequence continues at coordinate 32,919 of PVJC01014060.1, read as the reverse complement.
AAAGTTAAAAATGGAAACTCCCATTTGACCCAGTGATCCCACTTCTATATATTTTTTGGAATATATTCCAAGAAACCAGAAACACCAATCAGAAAGGATATATGCATCCCTATGTTCATAGCAGCACAATTTACCATAGCTAAGATTTGGAAACAGCCTAAGTGCCCATCAGCAGATGAATGGATTGGAAAACCGTGGTACATCTACACAATGGAATACTATGTTGCTGTAAAAAAGAAGGATTTTTTACCATTTGCAACAGCATGGATGGAACTGGAAAGCATTATGCTAAGTGAAATAAGCCAGTCAATGAAAGAAAAATACCACATTATCTCACTCATTTACGGATAATAAAGACCATTATAAACCGATGAGCAAAAATACAGAGGCAGAGCTGCCTCGAACAGACTGTCAAACTACAGCAGGAAGGCAGGGGATGGTTGGGGGGGGGAGTTAAGAGATCAACTGAAGGACTTGCATGCATGCATATAAGTATAACCAGTGGGCACAAGACACTGGGGGGTAGGGGAGGCTGTGGGAAGGTCAAGGGGGAAAAAAGGAGACATATGTAATACTCTTTGTAATACTTTAAGCAATAAAACAATTTTTTTTTAAATGAGGAATTAAGAGGTAGGACCCTACACCAATGGCTTCCTCTTCATGTTAGCAGATATGAGAATAGACCAGTTGGGAAAGAGTTTAACAAGTATTGGCTCAAATAAAAAGAGTTGAGGGCTAATTGTGACTTTTATTTCTCCCTGGAATCCTCTCTTCCCAAGCAGAGGTCTCGAGACCACTGCCCGCGATCAACTCCTGGGCATCTCGCCTCGCTTAGCATTCACAGTTCACTCTGGGAGCCAACCCTTTGTAGTCACAAATGTTTCTCCCTCAGTATTTTTTCAAACGATGTCTGATGTTCTAACATGTTTTTAAACAATGTCTGATGTCTGACGTATCTAAAAGATAGGCAAAATAAACTATAATCTCTAATTGTATATTTAAGATGTCAATAAAAATTGGCTCTGGGTTGAAAATCAGGAGAAACAGACTCAGATTAGAAGAGAGGAGAATATTTTTTTAGTCTTAAGACCTGGATGTTTTGTGAACTTTATAGAGAGGATATGAGTGAAACTTCAGCACTTCAAAAATCCTGTTAAAACTCATATTTTACATCCAGTGTAATTTAGCAACCATTAAGCCTTAAGTGGGTATTAAGCCTGATGCAAAGAAAAGAAAATAAGAGTAGAAACACATGCTGTGGATTCGTCAGCTGGGGAGAAAGGGCTGAATAATCTGTTTCTGAAGGGCCAGGCAAAGATAAAAGACCTCATCCCAAATGGGGCTGCCTCCTCCCCAAACCTCCGCCATCCCCCCCCCCATGTGCTTCTCAGTGTGGGAAGTACTATTAATGCCATCATTGCTAGTACTTGTAAAAGATTCATGGATCATTTCCTCCCCTTCTTCTTGAATTCCCCTGCCTGTGCCTGTTGCTACCCCGTGTTCCTCTTACTACTGGGCAGTTTGGTGACCAGTTGTAGATCTGCCACAACCCAACCTCCTGTCATGGAATCACAGTGGTTCAGAGCCCACAGGGCATTTTAGGAAGAGAAAACTGGAGCTCAGAGAAGGAGAGTGACTTGTTCAAAGGCACACAGTGAGCCCAGACTAGAGTCTCCATAGGTTCTTTTATTCCTTTGTTATTTCCCTCCACCTATTCCTTTCCAATTAAAAAAATCTGTATCTATAGAGCCCTTTTAGGTTTAGGCTAGGCAAAGTCCTACAAGGTAAGGACATGAGTTCTGCGGATTGCTAGACAAAAGGTCTTGGGAGTTCCAGTAACAAACACAGGAAGAAGGGAAGTGGAAAGTCGCCATCCGAACACCACAGTGATGATCCCTGCAGCAGGCAAGCTGCTACTACAGATGGTAAAACCAGCAGACAGGAGTTTGAGGAGAAACAGGACATTAGCACAGTCTCAAAGCACTTCTCCCCAAGACACTTCTTAATTACAAAAGGAAAAACAGTAACCTTACGGTGAGAACACTCAGCAGATACCATCCTAGCCACCTGACCAAAGTTCATATCAACAAGACAGATGGACTTCCTGGACCCTGATAGGAGGCACAGGGAAAAGCGCATCCCATCTGTGCTACTCCTGCAGAAAATGCATTCCCTCATTCCGACCACAAGTGAACACCGGACATGACAATAGAGGGACATTCTACGGAATAACTGCGCGATGCTTCTCAGGGTGTCAAGGTCATGAACACAGGAGAAGAGACTGAGGAACTCTTACAAATTAGGGACTAAAGAGATGTAACAATGCAATGAAAGGAGGGGTCCTGGTTTGGATTCTGAAACAGAAAAAGAACATTAATGGGAAAAATGGGTGAAAACCAAGAAAGACTGTAGTTTAGTTAATAATACTGCACTGGTATTAATTCCTCAGTTTTAAACTTTATACTATGGCTGTATGTGATGCTAATATTAGGGGACGCTGGGAAACTGAGTAACTTTTGCAAAATTTCTCGGCACAGAGGGAATAAACGGTGATGGAAAAAATAAAATAAAAACAAATAAATGGCATGGAACAGACTTATGAATTTCAGAGGGAAGGCAGGGGCAGGGGTCGGGGGTGGAGTTGGGGAGAAATTAACCAGAGAACTTAGATCATATGCATAGCCCATGGACAGACAATAGTCTGGAGAAGGCGTGGGAGGAGCTGGTATGGGGTGGAGGGGATCAATGGGAAAAGAAAACAAAACTAAAGGGACATCTGTAATAATGTCAACAATAAAGATAAATTTAAAAAAATAAAATGATTTCAAAAGAAAAAAATTGAAAAATGAGTAAAAAAGACTGTGGGAGGCAGGGAAAGGAAAGAGGGTGGGCAATGGGATAAGAGATCGCACAACAGCGGACTGCTCCTTCTGGAATCTTCTAGAGCTGAGGCCACTGGGAACTTGCCATTCCACTCTTGGGTTAATCTGAACTCCTTTGCTATTATAGGTATAACAGGAGGTAAACAAATCTCTGAGAATAAGCCCTGAGTGTGGAAGGAATGAAAGACACTCCTAATTTCCTCATCCGCTGAGTTGGGACCAGTGGAGCAGGGAGGGATGTCAAGGGCTGGAAGGGCTAGCTGCACTGTGAGGCTCACCGGGCTGTCACCTGGAAAGGGGGTCCTGTTATCACAGAACAAGACCAGAAGGGAGAAGCCAGCCAAGAGCTGGGAGGGAAGAGGACACCTTTGCCCACGGTGTTTACATGTTGTATATATGTTTCTGACAATGAAATATGTTCTTGGAAACATCTTCTTCATTTATAAATGCATCACTGAGGAGTATGTGCAAGAGAGACATAGAGACATGTCGGAATCCCAAAGAAAACAGCTCGGCCCTGCATTCCAATATGTATACGAAGCACAGAACATGCTAGGGATATAGCGGCAGAAGGGGTGGAGATGTGGTTTTGTTGGCATTTCCAAATGCAAAACAGGTCTCTCTTCCCCTCTGTTTGGTTGTCACTGTTTTCCAACAGAATGAAAATGCCTGCATCCAAGACATGCTGCCAGGAACATGCTTGGCAAAGCATTTCAATGCCTTTGTATAGAAAACAAGTGTTTCTTCCAGTGGGTGTTTTCCGCGTTCACTCTCTCTGATTCCCGTGGTAATGAAGGCCACAGTTAGCCCGGGTCTGTGGACATGGAAGAGATTTCAGATCTTTACAGCTCACGGAAGATTAACACAGACGTCAAACTGACGTTACCAATTTTCGGGATTTAAACACTCAGCTTTAGAGTAAACAAAGTCCAGTGGCAAGGTTTAGACAATTTCAGCGATGTTCAACGATACAACCCAGATGTCAGGGAATGCAGACTTCACAAATGCATGCCTCCCATTGCATCCGTCATGAGCAAAATGTAGTGGGTCAGACAGGCTAATGAAGGAAAGAAGCATGCATAATTACTGGGTGACTTTTATGAGGCAGATATTACACCAGGTACTTTAAATACATTATTTCACTTAAAAGGTTTGCAATGAGGTAGCTCTTATTTCTATCTTATTGATGAGGACATGCAGTGTGCCCAGGTAAGCCCATTGGTGAGTGGCACAGTTGGGATTTAACCTGTGTGGGTATGCTTTGAAAAGCTCTGCTCTTTCCAGAAGTCAACACTGACCAACAATCCCTTGCTTAAAACCTTCCAATTTCTCATATTAAGACTATCTTGGCTAACGTCTTAGCTAACTTTTGGTGTTGGGTGGGGGGATGGCACCCGCCTTCCTCTCATGCAGAAGGAAAAGAAGGGTACCCGAGGCTGGGGCTCTCTCACAAAACAGTTTCCTGAGCCTCCCCACTTCAGCCAGAAATCACTGAATACTGTGTGGTTCTTGCTTCCCAGGTCTGCCGACCATTCCCTGCCCATGGAGGTGTGGATACTCTGTATCAACTGATACTCTATGCTCTGTGCTTAATACCTGTTGGCCAAGTGAATTAATAGATAAATGAATGAATGAATGAATGAATGAATGAGTGAGTGAATGGATATTTCAAATACTTTGGTAATGAATATTTTTAAATTTTTATATAACATCCTAGGTAAGTGCTATGAATGTTACAACTCTTTGTGAATAACTCACTAAAGCAGAATTCCTAAAGATCCATATTAGATACGATTCAGTGGTAAACCAGGGTGATTTTGTTCCCTCTACCCAGGGGGGACCATTGTGGCTGTCACAAGCTGTGACAGCCACAATGGGCAGAGAGTGCTCCTGGCATTTAGTGGGTAGATGCCACGGATGCTGCTATGCATCTTATAACGCACAGGATAGTCGCCCCAACCCCAACAAAGAATAATGTCAATAGTGCCCAGGTTAAGAAACCATGTTTTATTTAATGTAATGGCGTATGTTTGAAAGCAATCAAACTATGGCTTATTTGTCCTTTTCTTTCTGCTTTAATTCAGATTTTGGATCATCCAGGCTGGCTTTCACTGCCTGAATTTGTCCTACCAAGGACTGTTGAAATTTTCCTGGGGATATGCTTCTAGAAAGGTCAGAAATACTTTTGTTCCATAGAAATGTTTTTGCACATTCGTTGACTATCAACTGGTCATCGTTTGTAACTCAAATGACATAATGAATTCAGCACTTAAATTATTTACCCAGATTTAATTCCAGCAACTATTATCTTTGTATTTTGCTCTTTGCCAGCTAATCTGGCTCGCTGCATTGGAATTTTGGTCATGCCCATTCTCCTTCCACACTAAATTATCTCCTTAACGTAGTATAAACAGAACAAGCTTGTGTGTGATATGCTTAACTGTTAATTTACCTAATTAAACTAATTCAATTAAATCATTTACATCTTTTTGGTATCGCGCCAGTTGATACTACTGCAGAAGTGGGATGTTTCAGAAGATGATTGTTCAGCAAATGAATGGGGGAAAAATAATGGAGCACAAAATGAAACAACAGCTCAAGTCTCTTGCCTTGAAAATTAAACGATACTAAAAAAAAAAATGCTGCTTTCACAGGGTACTGTGATTAGCTATTTTTCTTAAATCAATTTTCTCTAGAAATTGGTATTTTAACATAGTGATCATAATTTATTGTATAAGAGATATTTTAAACACTATTTATATGTTCACATATTTGGTATGTGTAAGTAATGTGTGCTCATTCCCACATTAGGGTATGAATAGTAAGATGTTTTGTGGTGCCAGCAAGACATGAACGGAGCGGATTCTTTTGAACAGACCTAGAAAATAATTTTGCTAAATTACATAAATATCTTTAGGATGCATGCGCATTTCATTTACAGTCATCATCTAAGCATCCCTGTCATAGTGATACATAGGCAAAAGTAAATGCAAAACATTTTATGCCAATAAAAATCAACAGGGGAAAAAAGACAAGAAATTCAAGGCAGGAAAGCCTAAATAAATTGTCGTCTTTATGGATCTGCCATAAATCCCCACTGTGGGCCTGGCTAATACAGAGTCTGCATCTGCATGGGCTGCAGCTGCCCCAGGTTTGTTAGGAGAAGGGCCACCACACTAGTAGGTTCATCCCTTCAGGGCTTCGGACTGGCAGGGGAGGGATGCTAGGGAGAATTTGGTCTTCTCCCCAAGAACACACATACCCAAGGCAAGACCTGAGTGACTGCTCTGCCTTAACTAATTCTGGGTAAGTAAAGGCTTAGGTTTGGTGGAACTTCAAAAAAGCCACGAAGGAAACCGACCCAGATTCAGGAACAACCTCCTGGCATCCACCAGGGAAACCAGAGAGATCCCAGGTGAATCCCAGAGAGGCAGTAACAGCTGCCAGTCTGAGGTTTCCTTGTCGGTAAATGCATGCTTTCCATTGCATCCATCATGAGCAAAATGTAGTGGGTCAGACAGGCTAACGAAGGAAAGAAGCATGCATAATTACTGGGTGACTTTTATGAGGCAGATATTACACCAGGTACTTTAAATACATTATTTCACTTGAAAGGTTTGCAATGAGGTAGCTATTGTTTCTATCTTATTGATGAGGACATGAGGCACATTCTGTCGACCAGGCTTCAGGGCAAATGGGCAATGTATTCTGTCTCCTGGAAGCCCTTGCTTTCTACCTGTTTCTAGTTCAAATCCAAGCATCTTTCCCCTCTTTTTAGGAACCACAAGGAGAGGATTTATAGGAACAAAACAGGATATTTTAAGAAGATGGCTGTTTTCTTCTACTTGGGAAGTGAACTTTACGAATGTTTTCCGAGGCTCGACCTTTGGATGGGGCCATTTGACGTCACAAACAGCGATGACTCTCCTACATCACGCACTTTCTGGCAATAGAGTTTTGGAGGTTGCCAATCAGATTTCTGATGCTAACTACGCGCCCTCCCCGCCCCTCCCCCGGCACTCAAGCGAAACTGTTTCTCTTTGAGTAAATATCAGTTCCTTAAAGCCAGGTCACACTGTCTGTCCTTCCTCATTGCCCCGACATGGTGATGGACACAGAGGAAACATATGGATTATTTATTTCATTGTTAACAAACAGTAAAGAGACCATTTCCAATTTTAATCCACCTTTCCACTGAAAACAACTATCCCTTTCAAGTCCACAGCAGGTCGGTGGTGTCCTGAATGCCACAGCACGCAGGCTCAGGTTCTGGCTTACTGCCTGATGAATCACCTCGCCAAAGCACATCCATGTTTCCTATCTGATACTCCCGTGTGGTCCTTCCTCTGCATCTTCCCTCTGTTCCTTAGCAGTCATCCTTCTGAAGGCCCTCGCCCTGTGCAATATCCAATGAATACAACTAACTTTGAAGAGCAACTGTAAACACTGAGATTCCTGCCCTAACTGGTTTGGCTTAGTGGATAGAGCGTCAGCCTGCGGACTCTAAGGTCCCGGGTTCGATCCTGGCCAAGGGCATGTACCTTGGTTGCGGGCACATACCCAGTGGGGAGTGTGCAGGAGGCAGCTGATTGATCTTTCTAGCTTTTTACCCCTCTCCCTTCCTCTCTGTAAAAAAATAAAATATATTTTTTAAAAAACCATATTGAGATTCCTCCTATCTTTACTTCCCCAGGGCTGCCACAACAAAGGAGTGTAGGCTGGGTACCTTAACAATAGACCCCTATTTTCTCACATTTCTAAAAGTTACAAGTCTGAGATCAACATGTCAGGACAGTTTTCTTCTAAGGTCTCTCCCTGGCTTGTGGATAGACATCTTCTCACAGTGCTCACCCCTCTGAGAGGGTCTGGGTCCCCATCTCCCCTTCTTATAAAGACAGCCCATTCTCACGACCTCGTTTTACCTTAATTACCACTTTAAAACCCCTATCTCCAAATACAGCCTCATCAAGGTGCTGGGGATAGAACTTCAACATATGAATGTTAGAAGGACATATTAGCCTTTAACACCTCCCATTATTATTCAAGAGCGGATAGGAAAAAAGACTCTTACATCCTGGAACTTTGATCAGTACTAGATAGATACCATTTTATAGATATAAAACTAATATTTTCCCTTTTGCTATCAGGAAATATTGTAATGCTGCCTTCCAACTTCTAGTTCCCACTTCCTCCTTCAGTTTTGCCCTAGTTTCCATCCTTCTCCATCCACTGCTGTGCTGACGCTGACCAGTCTGAGATGTCTCGCTGATTCCGCTTACTTGTCAGTGGCTGGGTTAAGTCTGGTCATGTGACCCAAGTTTGGCTAAGTGAGAGAAAGAAATGCATGCTGGGGGCTCCTGGGAAGAGGTTTGCTATGAAGAGACCTAGAAGTTGAATCTTTCTTTTTACCTATGGACCATACTGGGTCTGAGGATAACACCTGGTATTTCTGTGCCCATATTGCAACCTTGAGGGGACCTGAAATAAGGGCAAGCTAACGTAAGAACAGCCTTATTTGGGATCAATTGGAAAAGTCCAGGTCTTCAATGACATAATTTAGCCACTGAATCCACCCATCAGAGAGCCTGCCCTACATTAAACTTGTTTGGTGAAATGAAACTTTTTCTTATTATTTAACCCAGCCTGAGATAAATTTTGCATAACTGGGTCTCATAACTGGGGTCTCGTGTCTGTGTCCTGCCTACCCCATCCTCTCTGTCTGTATTTGGTTTCTTTCACTGTCTGTCCCTCCTCCTCCCTCACCTGCCTGTTCCATGGCACTCAATACAGTGCTTTCCACTGATCATTACTGGTAAATACGTACTGAATAAATGCATGGTTGCAGAGATCATTGTAAAAAGGTTGGGGAGGGACTGGTGATAGGTAGGTATGCAGTGAGGAGATGGAGAAGCATATTTTTGGAAACTGCATTGTGGGGCATTTGTCCTTGTGTTTCACTCCCTGCTCAGGCTGTCTGCATGCCTATGATGGGGCCACTGGGGGGCGCCCAGATGGCCCAGCCAGTACAGAATGTTTATTTATATATGAACCATGATAACCTAGGCCAAGTGCTTAATCTAGGTCAGGCACAATCCCCAAGTTATAGGCTCTCACTTAATCACCACCATTCGAAGGGTATGAAGCCCATTTTATAGATGGAGACATTGAGGATGCAAAAGGCAAAGTGCCCAAGGTCCTATAGTTGATGAATAAAACAGCCAAAGCTCACACTAGAGCCCATGTTTTTATCTCCAGGAGCCGAAGGGTTTGAAGATTGTCTGTGGTCAGGAAATGCCAGAGGACCCACGGGCATGGCAAAGTCACGTCAACCTGGGGGAGGCCCTCCTGCGTGTGCTGTAACAAAAGCAGCCCTACAGGAAGAGGTCGAATTGGATTTCCAGCATGGCCTTGGGCGAATCACAGATCCCTGACTCAGTTTACCCATCTGAAAAATCAGCATATGCACATGGGCCATGTATTGTTCTTGAGATCACTGCAAAAATCTCTTGAACCACTCCAAATCGTGTCTACAGTCTCTAGCACTAGATCACATAGTAGGTATTTATTCCTGGCACACAGTAGGCACTCAATAAATGTCTGAGAAATCAATTAAAGCAAAAACAGAACTGACTACTGTACCTTTAAAAAAAAAAAGTTTCACTTTTTTTCTTCCCTCTTCCTTTTGTTCCCTATCTCTGCTTTGATACCAGCCAGCCCATAGCACTCCCCCTTGGGCCGGCTGGTCACACCTCGCTGGGCACTAACTGGCTAGTCCCAGCTGGTGTGCACTGGGCCGCCCACAAGTCACGGGCAGTCTGGTTGTGATGGCCAAAGCTGGGCCAGTGACAAATGGGCTCTCTGTGCCTGCAATCTGGTGGGGCCAATTAATCACTGGGAGGTGCTCTCTCTGCATATGTATGGCCAGGGGTACCCCTGACCTTCCATCAGAGGCAGGGAGCCCAAAGCTTTGGGAAAGATTTTTTTTTTTCCAAACTAGAGAGACTAAAAGTGTGTGTCTGTGTGGGGGGGAGGGGGTGGTTTAAGAGAGAGAGAGACAGAGAAGGGACTCGAGGAGAGAAAGGGAAAGGTCAGAAAACTAAAATGAGGTATGAAGGTGATGAATGGTCTCAACCAGACGATGGCTGTCCTGTCTGGCCTTAGGAAATCAAATTAATGGGGATCACTAAAGAATTTAGGTCAGAATTATAAAGAACATTCCTCCATGCAAACTGTTCAGATGCAGGTCTGTAGCCGGAAGCATCCACAAAATGTCTTCAAATCACAGTCATAGGGTATGTGTGTGTGTTTTTCTTTGGGGGGGGGCGGAGAGGGGAAGAGAGATGGATGCAAGAGAATGAGAGCCAATATGTGTACCTGTACTGATGAGGAAATATGTGTGTATGGGATGTTTGCAGGGGAAAAATATATGGCTCTGCTGCCTGAGCTGCATATAAACCGACACGCTATCGAGAGGCACTCGCTATATCTGTTTTTCTTGCAAAACATAAATGTGAGGCAAGAGGTCACAGAGAACTCGCAAGATACACCTTGAAGATTCTGTCTCCTCAAAAAGCCCCGGAATCTGCAGCAAGTGAAATCGCAGAGCAAGCCCAGGCAGAGCCTCCCCCTGGCCGCGGTCGGCCCACATGCATAAAGATGTCAGTGTGTTGATTATTCTGATTAGACTTTTAGTGTAATTTATGGGGTCCAGCCATTGTGCCTGGGTGTCTGGCCTGCACTGGCTGCCCTGACGATGCCATTTTTAAAATGTCAGCTCGGCCATGATTCATGCCTGATGCTAGTGACATTGCTGCTGACCTGAAAGAGTTAGGCGGCAATATTTAATTAAAAAGAAAAAAAAAAAAGAAGAAGAAGAAGAAGAAGAACAAGAAAAAGCCTAAGGAAAGTCGACGGAAAAATCAAAAAGGACCAAATTCTCCTCTGGGAAGATCAGCACCTCAGAGCACGGAGGTGGCACTGGGAGTTCATGTGCTTTCACCTGTTCCAGGGGCTGCACGTCCACGCGTCACTTGGAGTGGCAAGGTCACCCCTAATGAGGGGGACAGAGGCTCAGATCCACTCACTGCCATGAACTGGCTCCCATTCCGGCCCCGTTTGGGGATTCCCTGGAAAGTGGAGTCATCACTTTTAGTCCTCGCCCTGTGTGAGTCGTCAGCCTGCCTGCCACCCCCCTCCCCACCGCCACCACTGCGATGCACCTGGGCGCCTGCCCCTGCCCCCTCCGATGCCCAGCTTGCAAAAGACCATGCTCAGTCCTAAGCTCCCGGGCCCAGGATGCTTTGCAGGCTTCGGGTGAAATGGACACTGTGGAACCCGTGGTCCATCTGTGGAGAGCGTAAACACGGCCACGGCCCTGAACCACCACCCACAGGAGCCACGTCCCACACTGAGAACAAAGGGCAAGTTTAAGTGGGAGAACAATTGCCCCTTAAAACACACTCCTCACATGCATACAGACCCACATCCATAGCCCTTAGCGGACAGCCCCTTTCCAGGAGTGGAGGACAGACTTTCCTATTAATGGGAGGCGGCAGCGAGCTGAGGTTTGGGAATGAGGCCGGCCTTTGTCCAGGCCTGAGGGAGCCAGGCTATTGTCTTCCAGGCTCTCTTTCTCCAGCGACCCCAGGGTCGGGGGCACACATGCCGGCCTTGAACTCTCCGTCTGTCTCCCCCACCATATTAATTACTATTCCCTTTGGTCAGGCTAGGAAAACAGCCTCGACTGCATTAGGGCTAATTAAGAAGAGTGAGCTCGCCATCCTGGCAGCTTCCACCGGGTGGTTCAGGCCAGGAAGGGCCCTGACAATCCTATTACCAGAGAAGAAAACACCTCCCTCTGCTCCTTCCTGATCAGTGAGCCTGCAGCGCCCTCCCTCCAACCCCCGTGGTGAGTTCTCTTCCATTACGGATGCATCTGCCCCAGCAGCCAGTGACCAGCAAGGACAGTGGGTCAGCCAGCCATGCGGGCCAGGGAAATAGCTACGTTTCCTTAAGCCGAGGGGAGTGAGCAGAGCAAATGGGGGTCATGTCCATCTCTAACTCCATCTGTTGCCTTCTTCCTCTTTCAAACACCACAAGTAAATGAACAGATAGACAGACTGAGTAAACGTGGATCACTCACGCACGTCATCATCCCCTAAATCCACCACGCTCACCATTTAAACTCGCTGGCTGTAGCTGCCTCACGAGGAATCCGCGCTCTGGAAGCGGGTCTCCTACAGGATGGAAGATAGCTAATGACGATCTCACTGTCCCCTCCATCGTGTCCTCCCTCCTCACTGCCGGAGCCACTGCCATGGCCTCCACACTACCGACTCAGGCACTGTCTGCTCCCAGCCATCTCCAGGAGGTCACAGGGCTGCATTCTAAGGGACAGGTGGGTGTGCTGCTTGCCAGGCTTACAAACAGCCACTTGACCCCTTGTCTATAGAAGAAAACTCCTTGGCATGGTTTACAGGTCCTTGATGACCTGGAGAGGGCCATCCTTGCTTTTCCATCATTTGTCAACCACCGTCCACCAGGGTAACAATCCCCCCAGTCACCCTCCACCAGGGCAGCAGTTTCCCCAGTCGCTCTGATGGAGGAGCAAACACAGAAGCTTGCATGGTCCGGGAGGATGGAACACATGTCAAAAGCAAGGGTTAGGAGGGCACAGCTAAGGGGAGAACCCACCCTCTCCCTGATCACCCCCCCCAGAAGGGACACTCACTACTCACTTCCTATTGGGAATAAAAACCTGTGGATTCCCACTCACGTGCCCCCCACCCTCACGAAAAGCACATGTATATATGAAACTGACCAGATTTTAAATGTTGGTAACTACTTGAAATTAGAAAGTCGAACAAAACATACTGGTCGACACCCCCCGTAAGGGACTTTGCTCCCCATTCTACTTGGAGGGTGCTGCCCCGGCTCCTGGAATACACCCAGCATCCCCAGCCCCAGCCTTCCACGCCCGGCTCTGCCTCTGCCTATCTGTGTTTGTAATCAGCGAAGGCCTTGCCATGTGCTGTCAATCCCACTCAGCACCAGCCGTGCTTGGGGTTGCCAGCTATACCAGGATGCCCAGCACAATCTGAATTTCAGTGACCGAGGAATAATTTTTATTACCTTCTGAATACTGCATGGGGCATACGTAAACTAAAAAGCATTCATTATTCACCTGAAATTCCAGTTTAGCTGGTTGTCTTTTATTTTTTTTCTGCTAAATCTGGGAACCCCACGTTGGCTCCAGTGTACCCACCCTATTCTCGCCAGGCGCTGTTCCAGGTGCTGGGAATACAGTAGGAAACAAAATGGACCAAAAAGCACATCCCAAACCAAAATAACCCCTTTCCACAGGGAGTCGGAATTTAGGGTTTCCTCTTCTATTCCAACATCAATTTGGCTCAGGAGTTACACTAGAAGTCACTCAGCTACCAAAGAACCTCAGAGGAATCCCTGCCTGCATTTCACAAATGGGGTGATGCCTATGTTTCAGGTTGATGTGAACATGTGTGGTGACATACACAGGTATCTTCCCAGAACAATGTCTGGCACAAAGCAGGTGGCAATGCGTAGCAACAGGTAACACCTGGTACCAACCTTTAACTGTCTACATTTCTATGTCCCCCTTAGTCCAAAGTGTGCCTTCAAGGACTGGCATCCTAATTATCTCTGTATTTCCCGTGCCCCGGACATTGTTAGCATGTGATAGGGACTTGGTGGGCCTGTTTAGGGGGGGTCACAGTTATGGCTGCTTTAGTACATGATGAGGCATGGATTTTCCTGTCTCCACACAAGCGAAGAGAAATGGAAATTTGAAGCAAGTTCCTGAATAAAGAAGACCAAACACTTAATTGCAAAGAAAGGGTGGGTCTCTTTTTAGCCTGAATGATGCAATTTGCATATTATCCCAAATGGAAAGTATCAGAAAATTCACTCTATCTCCCATTTATAATGTTGTAAGGCAACTTGGATCTAGGGATTTTGGTCCACAGATTCAGGAGCCTGGACTTTTTAAAAACATGTTTTCTGGTGATAAAAGTCATTTGTAAAATAAAGTTACAAGAGGCCTTTAAACTCACCCATAATCCCACCATTCAGGGATAGTGCCTGTCAAAATCTGGTCTATTATTTGATCCCTTTATGGTGTGTGTGTATTTCTCCCCCTTAGGTATATATCGTAATTTTGAATCCTATTTTATGTAATCTTGTATCCTGTTTCTTTCACCTCATAGTCTTCTAAAACATTCATATTCTTAAAAAATATCTTTACAAGCCTCATAATATTCTATATGTACATATATATGTATAAAATCCATGAATGTTCCATTATTTATAAATCTCATTATGTATTGTTAGACACTTCGTGGATCCCATTTGTTTCATTATTTAGAATAAGGATGTGATGAGCATCTTTTATTTGCAAGTCTGGTCAAGGAGTTTGGTCAAGGGAATGCACTTGGTAAGATCCTTGAAATGTACAAAGCATCCGGCCTCTAAGGATCATTATAACCAAGGGTGAGGAAATGCCCTAGACCTTGAAGAGACAAGCTCCAACAGTGTCAGTAGAGGAGGGTCTCCATATCGGGAGAAGCAGCGGGACCTTGGCACCCTAATCTCTCTCCAAGATTCGCCTCCATTTGTCAAAGCAAAGATTGAGCTTTGATTTTTATGAAGGCAGCTGGTTGGTTTCCTTAACCCAAGGGGATGTTAAGAAATGCTAAGCTAATAATGGACTGTCTCCATGAAGATAGCATTATGAAGTTTGTTATTAAAATAAAAATGTGTATCTATTTAGTTTTGGATGAAGATTCCTATCTAATTGCAAGAAAAAAAGGGTTTGATGGTCTTTAGACTTTTAAGAATCCCAGAATCCATTCCTTAAAAAATGGTCCACAATAGAGATAGCAAATGCATGGTCTGTATGCCGTGGTTCTCCAGTCCTGATGGATTTCACCTGTGAGTCCTCATCACAGCAATTTGGGGAGCCCATGTCAGTTGCCTGGAGTTAGCACACGACTCCATTTTACAGCACAGACACAGGAATACACTTTACAATACACATTGATTGGAACCAGGCTGTTTTATGAAGAGATGAGGAGTTCAGAGCCTGAACCACTTCGGTCCCGCAGAAAAGACTGTTGAGTTCTGTTTGATGGCCACTGATCTAGTCCATCTGTCCCCATCCCTCCAACACCTGACATTTCAAGATTCCCACGCCCTGTTATTCACATAGTGAGATCCTGTTTATATGGACGATCACATTTGACATCTTGTTCTCTCTCTTTGCCGTATGACTCTGTTCACTGGATTGAGGTGTGAGCAGAAGTGGTTGGGAAGTGAGGGGCCCACCGTCTTTACAACAGAATCAACAATGGGCACTAAGAAGTAAAAATGGGGTTTTGATGCTAATATTGTCATGAATGGCACCATTCTATTTTTTTCACAATTTTGGCTGTAGGACGCTTCAAGAGGCTTTGGGGAAGTCACCTTTCAAGCTCCCCCCAGCTGACCTTACGCCAGGGCAGTCCTGAATGATCGAATTAAATGCAGATCCTTGCGATACCAACAGTACTGATGGCTGCGGATGATCACCCTGCTAGTGCTCACTGAGATGGGGTCTTGGGCAAGCCCTCAGGACAGACAGGCTGTGGCTCTGCCACTGTCTGAAGAGTCCTGTCTCAGCCCCTGGTCCCTCTCCTCCTGGCTGAATAGAAGCGACAGGCAGGACCATTTACCCAGTTCCAGGGCCTCCACGGAGCGCAGTGCCAGGCAGGCTGGAGCCACTGCCATGGAGCTGCCACTGAGTATTACCATCATTCCAGACAGCAGCACATCCCCTGAAAAGAGGGATTTCAAACCCCACAAGCTCAGCCCTCCATCCCTTGTTCTCCCAGCCTTATAAAAATAGAAAGAACACATGTTCCCATTAGTCACTTGCTTCAGGGTTGCTGTGGGGTATGTGCAAGCAGCCTGTACACTGAAACCAAATTTGAATATCATTTGCATCTTCCAGGTAGACAATGAATACGGCATCAAACACACAGGCACAGTCCCCCTCCTCTTCTCCTCACAAGGCATCAAGTGAGGAGACCAGATGACACTTCCTGGAACAAGGCCTATCGTTTGTGTACTTTCACATCCACTTGATAAGGCCCCTCCTGGACAACAGCAGCAGCCCACCCCAGCTGGAGAGGCATTCTGAGAGGCTTTTAATTAACCCTCTGCTTGCCAAGGGTGGTTTGCATATGCATAGGAGGGCAGCACTCCTGGGGAAGCAAGCCATAAAGACAGCCACTTTTGCCTCTGTGTGTCCTTCCCTCTGTGAGGTCATGGGCAGAAGCATGGCCCGTGCAGTGCAGGCAGCCCCTTCGGAAAGAGCACCTGCAGTGGGATGCGGAGCCGAGCCCGCAGTGCAGTGGCGCTGTGCCGCCTTCCCTTGCTGGTTGAGTCCTGGCTTCCCTGGCACGTGTGGGACTCCCAGGGCAGCAGCGTGGAGGGTAAGAACAGAAGAGAAAGGGGCCGCGTGGAGTGTAGGTCAGAGTTAGGTCACAGCACAGCCAGAAGGAGAAAGACTAGAAGAGCCTTCAGACCCTACAGGTGGCTCCGTTATTGACCTGCACATCCCTTCTGGGAGGGACGCAGGCTCCAAGAGCAGGAGGTGCTCTCTGTGGCTCTGACCTGCCTTGACCCGACCTTTGTAACTCTATCAGGACTAGTGGTCAGTAGTTATCAACTGTCAATAAACCGCCAAAACACACACTTTAATTCAGAATACGGGAAGGCCCATCTATTTGCTGATCGATCTTGGCCTTGCAAGTTGACAAAATGCAGAGTCCCCTGTCTTCTTATCACAATATTGAAAATATGTGATGCGACAAATTGAATGATCTACACCACTGTGCCCCACTCCTGAGGCCCTCAGTAAATACAAGACGATTGATTGAGATAAAAGGGGAAGGGGAGGGCTGCGGTGTTCCCTCTAAAACAAGGAACCAGCGCCGCGGAACCACGGCCAGAGGACCGACCAGCCCCTCTCATTAAGTTCATCTACTGAAATTCTGTGGAAAAGAGCAGGGGGACCTGGTCCGTTATCTGAATAATTTTAAAACAATCTGCGTGTGTTTGACTAACGGAGACAAAAACAAACTTGGGGGGCTTTTAACAGAAAGACGGGAACCCTAGATTTTTGCCAACCTCTTTGCACATGACCTTGTGCTTTGTTGATTTGTCTGTGGTTTTGTCATTTCTCCCTCCTCCCTCCTTCCCCCAACCCCGCAGAAAACAATACTGAGGTTTTGGAGGTGGTCAGATCGCATCACTGGCTCATCTCCAGACGCAGGGCAGGCAGGTGGCAGGACGGGCCCACTGGCTGCTTTCCAGCTGCTGGGATGAGTGAGGAGATGAGCAACGCCAATGGCTTCAGCCGTTACTCCCACACGGACCAGCTGCCCGATATGATCACCAGAAACACTGTGGCATGAGACACCATGGGGCTTCTTACAAATTAAAGAAACGGAATTCTGGTGGATGGGAAGCCTTGGGGCTGGAGAGATTACGTGACTGGTTCAAGGTCACACAATTAACCAGTAACGGAGGCAACATCTTTAAATCAGCCCCTCTAGGCGACTGTCTTTAGTGTGCAAACTATAGAGTGGGCTGTAAAAATTATCACAGTAACTTGAGGAAAGGGGTTTTGCACAATGGTTTCTGTTTATCCACTACTGGAATGAGAGATATTCATGTATGAACATGGTGGGAAACTGAAGCTTATACCTCCTAGCACCAAAGCATTGATTGCATTTAAACATTTTTATGAAATATTTCTAAAATATATTAAATAAGAATATTAAAAAGGTTTTATCCTAATCAGTATTAGTATATGCATTTTGACTTTTTTTTTCTGTAAGAGGTTTACCTCCACCCATGACTTTTGAGTTTTTATTTTGTGCCACATAGTCAATCTTACTACACATAATTTCTGAATTATTAGTATTTTTAGTGTGATTATTTCACTGATAAGTCTATGCATTAATGCCTGTGAATTTTTCAAAAATATAGTTACACCAAAGTGGTCCTTGCAAATTCTTGGGTAGTTTTTTAAATAATATATATTTGTATTGATTTCAGAGAGGAAGAGAGAAGTAGAGACAGACAGAAACATCAATGATGATAGAGAATCATTGATCGGCTGCCTCCTGCACGCCCACCCTGGGGATTGAGCCAGCAACCCAGGCATATGCCCTGACCAGGAATGGGACCATGACCTCCTGGTTCATAGGTCAAAACTCAACCATGAGCCACGCTGGCTGGGCTTCGGAAGTCTTTTTCAATATCTCTTTCTTAAACCAACTGGCACCAGACAAAGCTAAAAGTAAGAGCAATATTCTCTGTCAACATAAATGCTAAACTTTTTATTCGGGTTCCTTTCTTCAGTTGGATGTTCTAATTGCCCTTGATTTAAACAAGTGGTCCTGAGATTGCCCTAAACATAAGAGATGATGAATGTGGGTCCATATATTTTTATGTCTGAAGCACGGAAATGTCAAAAGTGCATTTGCCTAATTCCATGGTCCCAGTTTATCACCCTCTCCCATGCCTGTACCTCTCAGCCCCAGAGAATTCCAGTTCATCAAGAGAAAGCATAGAGTAAGGCTTGATGACATTATCACCAAGTCTGAGTAACAACAAATAGGGGGAAACAAAAATTGGATCTTCTCTGCTAGAGATGTTTCCCTGCAGAAGGGTAGATGCTGATAATTCAGGCCCCGGGATAAGTCCATCAATCATAATGACTCAAAGGCAGTGCTGGCCATTTGAACAATGCCTCAAAAATCATGAAGGAAGAGGGTGTGATGCACGTTACAAAATGCACATGACTAGATGAAAGAAATAATCATTGAAATGTATTTTAAATTCTAGTGGATGAGTAATTTCCTATGTGGACAGGGAAAAAATGTATATCACATTGTTTATCTATGCATTGTCTCTGTGCCATACAAAATCCAAGCATTAAAAATATTCCTTACAAAGAAGAAACTAATAATGTATTAATGATAACCTTTCATTATTATTATTTCATTGGTGTTAAATTACAGTTTTCAGAACCTTAAACTCTGTCCCTATTTCTAGCTTTGCTCTTGAAAATGTGAGAATAACGTGCAATAATCACTTGGAAAACTGCTGCACGAAATGTCCTCTTCATGGAAACTTCCTACCCGCCCTGAACGTGACGATTTTCCACTGGAGAAGATGTCAGTCCCTGAAAGGAAGTGGTAGCCAGGGTCAGAGACAAAAGGCTCAGGGGCAAGGAAGCCACTGTGGTGTTGGTGAAGGAGAGTACAGGTCTGTGAGCAATTGAATACCAGAAAGAAAGGGATGGGATTCGGAAAGGAAAAGAGTATTTGTCTCATACTCTCATAAATACAACCTCCGGGGGTTTTGCTGTCCTCTCCAAACTGAAGAAAATGGGCAGAATCCCGCTGTCTCACCCTTGGAGAAGGGTCTAGTGCCAGCCGAGGAGGCCAGGTGAGAAACCCACCAGCTTCCCTACTTGCTGGAGAGTTTGAGGAGTCAGTCAGCAGAAAGGCACTGCTGACTAGGCTCCTCGGTTCAACATACTGCCGGGTGCTGAAATGCGGCGTGGAATATTAAAGGGATCACCTGCATGATGAATTAGTGGCTCTGCTTCTCACGCCGGCTTTGTTCGCCTCACCTTGCTACCTTTGAGCTCAGAGGACTCCTGCAGCTGCCCTTCCCCTTCAGACGATGAGCATTAGGGGGTTATGGTGCTGGAATCCTCCAACCTGGTGCATATGGCCTTTCGCTCATGCCAGGCAGGGTACCGCTGAATGCAAAATATGTGTGTGCCGGAGGGAAGCCATGAGCTGCTTCCTGGGGCGCCATCACTTCAGTCCCTGTGTGATGCATGAAAAGCATCTTGCAATTGTACAATTAGACTGCGCACACACTCCCCCACTTGTGTTTATTTTTGCCACCAGACGCGATGCTTACTGGAAAATGAAGCTGTTTGTCTAGGTGGCTTATCCTTCCTCCCCCCTTTTGGGATGTGTTGCTGATTGGCTGCGATTTCTTTAGCAGCCTGCTGATTCGTCTCTGTAAGGACGGCCCTTGGAACCTGAGGAAGTGTGCCTTGCTGAAATGGAACTTACACAGCATATTTACCTTGAAAGGCGGAGGCCTGTGTAAAGAGGGCCCTGGCAGCTGGCTGTCAGTCAGTGTGGCAGAGGGAGGAAAGGAACAATCAAAGAAGGGGGTGAGGCTTTGGCAAGAGGGAACTCCTGGACCTGGGGTTGGGAGAGGAAAAGGATGGGGTGCTGCTCCTCGGTGCATGGGATCTAAGTGAGAGGGCTGATGGGATGCTACACGATCAGGTAGAATAACCACAGAGTGTTTACTGAACTGCCGAACTGCCTGGCAGCAGCCCCTCTGACCATCCAGTGAGCTTCCCAGCAGCACAAATCAGAACGTCAATAAGACACCACCAGTTCCCAAATCTATCTCATTGCACGTGAACCAAAAGCCTCAACAATCAATAATGTGTTACTGAATTACAATCAGAATTCAGTTGTAGCAACACCCAGTGAGCAAGCGCATCCAAAAGGCATTTGAGCTAATGAGTGAAGTCCAAAATGTGTCCGTGAAACGAGGTGACCAGCACCTAATTCTGGGAGAGCGACATCTGAAAGGTGGCATGTGAGAGGAGCTAAGAGAAATTAAGTGAAAACAAAGAGAGAGAGGCTGCAGCCCATACGCTTTTCAAAAAGTGGGCTGCTTCATGCCAGCTTCTCCCCACCCACGGCGAAACATTTGTATTCTCTCCGAGGCTGTGTTAGTTTCCTCAACTTCAGTTTTCACTGATGGAGACCAGAATTTCCAAAGCTACTGTTGATTCATGCTGGCACCTCAACCTACCTTACCAATGCCCTCAAGGAGATCCACGAGGTTAATTCCAATTCGCTAACCACTATTTTGGTAACAGATGAACATTTTTGAGACGTAAGGGAACTATCAAGCCTGGTTTTTCAAATAGTTTTGAAAAAAAAAAAGTATCAGTTTCTCAAAATCTGGTTAGCTGAACGAATTGCCACTGATCCCTGTGCATAAACGCCCCCACTCTACTTTTCTATCAGCTGTCCCTTTCCCCTTTATTGCTCTCATGTTAGTAGATTAAAAGATAAGAAGTGCCAGCTTTTAGCAAATAGGTTCATCTTTAGTCACCAACAGATTTCTCTGAGAACGAACACAAAGTTATTAGAGGAGAGAGTTAAGTACATTACACATGTTTTAAGCTTCCTGTCTGATTTCGGTTAGGCATGCCCTGGTTTCTTTTAAGCACTGGGAACATGCTCATTTCCCAGTTTATATGGGGGATCTTCTGTATCTAGAGTGCCATTTAGAGGATTACTAATTTACTAAATGGTACCCCAGTGCCCTGAAAGAGTTAATTCTCTTCCAAGAGATAAGCAATTTATTTTCTATTTAACAGCAGGATAAGGCCCACTGCTTACAAATGACGATGAGCCCCTTAGTTGGGGTTAGGGGGGAGGGAGAGAGCTATATAAAAACAGGGTATAATAATTATAATTAATGTAATATGATGTTAATCCACCATGTTATTTTTATATATACCCTTTTCTAACATTTGTCTGAAAAGACCAGATCGACATTGTGAGAGTCTTGTCACCTTTCTGTGTATATCTTTGAAAGCTGGTTGTCAAGAGAAGTACCAAATTCTCTGGTAAAATAGTCCATTTAGCCATTCAATCAACAAATATTTTTTTCAAACCCCATAAGTAAGCAGACATCAAAGCCTAGAACCCACCTCCCAGAGCTTGCAACTTTGCCGGGGTGAAAATGCTTCATGAACAAACACCTAGCCAGAGCAAATAACAGCGGCCAATAGGAAGATCACGAGAGTGCTGTTCAGAGGAGAGAGACATTGCCCGCACTTCGGCACAATGCTATCTCCACCCAGGTTCAGATTCCAGCTCTGCCACTTGCTAACTGTATAATTTCAATCAAGTTTCACTTAACCTCTCTGAGTTTTAGGGTCTTTAAACAATGACTTGAGATGTGGGAAGACTTAAGCAAAGATATATCTGCAAAAATACTTTATAAACTGATGTGCCCTGCAAACACAAGCACAAAAATTTCTCTGACGTGTGTGCTTTTTATAGCAAATGGAAGTGATGGTAGGCAATGTTTTGTGTGAGTGAAAACTTGCTCAACACGATTCACAGTTTCCTCTCCTAACAGGATGCCAGGTCTAATTCTCACTGAACAAAGAAGTGACAGTTCTCAGTGAAGACACATCACCAGAACCCGAAGAAGGAAGGGTGGGAGGTGTTCTAAAGATGAGTACAGGAAAAAGCAGCAGCGGCGAGCCTAGACAGGTCATCTAAAAGAAGGCCAAAGGGAAGGAGAGAGTGCAAAAGGAGGAGGACATCTGCGTTCATTTGCTAGGGCTGCCATAACAAAGGACCATGGACTGAGTGGCTCAAACAGTGGAATTAGTATCATTTCATAGTTCTGGCGCCTGGAACTCTGAAGTCAAGGCACCAGCAGGTTGGTTTTCCCTGAGGCCTCTCCCCTTAACTTGTAGCGGGCCGTCTTCTTGTCCCTCTGTGCATGTCTGTGTCCAAATTCCTTTTCTTATGAGGACACCAGTCATCTTGAGTTAGGGCCCATTCTAGTGACCTCATTTTAACTTAATTACCACAATCTTCAAACACATTTTGCAGCACTGGTGGGTTAGAACTTCAACGTTAGAACTGGGGGGCACAACCTATCTCAGAATTAATAGATGCATCTGGAGCTTTACTTACTATGATAATAAAACAAAGAGTGTTAGAAACAAATTTTAGGCATTAGAGCAGCCCAAATGCTTTGTGACCCGACTGCAGAGATCTGGAGACTAAGGAGTTTGGGGAAGCAGATGGGTTTGTGTGTGTGTGCATTTCCCTAAAACAATACACAAAACCCTTTCAGAGAATAATCCGACTCATGACTATTATAATAATTTTCAGCCTCTGGCCTGAACCTTTCATAGGAACCTTTCATAAGTGACGGTAGTTTCTTCTCCGATAGACGTCAGCGGTAGGTGCTCCACGAGATGGCTCAGATATCTGCCCTGCTGACTTCTCTCCTCGGCCGAATAAGAAGTTATTCCTTATGCCTGACCAAAATCTCTTCTAGTGGAGGTCAAAGGTTAGCATTTCAAGGCATCCTGATTTCAGTGAGTTCATGCTCTCTCCCAGTCCCTGCTAGAACGTCCTTCAGTCCATCTTAGGCTCTCTGTCCTTCTCTCTCTTCTTCCCTTGATGTACGTGAAGAATAATCATTGAGAAACATCCACAGACAATTCCATCATATGTTTGAGTAGTTAAGCTATTCCTTGGTTTTCTCTTGTTTTACCAAATAAATAAAAATAAATCAATCAAACATTTTCCCTTCTACCACCTGATATCCTAGCTTTCTCTTTTCCTTGATAAAATATAAGACAGAATGCTCAGGAATTTTTAAATAAGGATTTCTAGTATGGATAAGTTTGTCAAGTACTATGAAGTGAGCAAGTTGGTATTCTTTATATCATGAATATATACACATTTTCAATCTCTTAGTTGGGTTTCTGAAGTGCATTTGCCTTTCAAAGTATAATATTCTGTATATACACTTTATATTCAAAATAGCTGATTGGAATGCCCTAACTTGCTGTATTTCATATGATCATTTTCTCTCTACTTTAACCAATGAGCTTAGATATCATTTTAGTGTTTTCATCTTAGTTTTAATGCAACTCACCACTTTTTAACTACAAGGTTAGAAAGTTCACACAGAGGAAACGGGATGAATTTGTCCAACATGTGACATGGACAGCAGTCAAAAGTCATGTTCCTTCTAAAATGAAAATCAGTATGAGACATTTATAAAAGGGGTTATTTGAAAGTAGGATTGCAGGTGAGTGGATTTATGTAATGGCCTCCAAAAAAAACCACGTGATCTATCCTTAGACAGGAACTGAAGGGGACTCAACTCGGCAACACTTTTGATGCTCCCCATTAATGTGTCCACATGGCAACCATGTAACATACAACTTCATTTTGTGTATCACCTCACCCTGTGCTCACTTCTTATAAAAATCTTTTTGTATATAATGAATATAACTTAAATGTACACATATAATTCTGTGTGTGTGTGTGTTTCAATTATATAATTCTAAAAAGGGCCCATAGTTTGTTCAACTTTATCAACTAAAATAGCTCCCCCTCACTTATTTTTAGGCTTTTCAAGGTATTTTCCCTGATTTTTTTCTATAGATGCATCCATTAAATTTGAAGAGGTGTTATAATGATATAAAATAAACTACAAGGGACCACTGCCAAATATCTACACTTTGTGTCCAGTAGAGACCATCCAAGTGGTGTATTTCAGCAGCCCTGGGATGATCCTCCTTCCTCCCCGTCTTGCTCTACTAAAGCCCCAAGATCCTGGAATTCAGAGTCACAGTGTGTTCTGGTCATCTTCCCTAGAACTTTACCATTCAGGGCATCGCAGCCCAACCTCCAACCTCTAGAGCCTGCATATTATTGAGATCTTTCTTTGATCACCTGAGCCTGCCCCACTGCCTGCGCATGAGCGAGGCAGGAAGTGAGTAGAAATTACTACCTCTGGGAGCAGTTCTCAACCAATGAATAACAGGAGTTAGTGTGTAAATACACAAGCTCCCTTCTCCCTTGGGCAGAATAATGTGAACTGTGTTTTCTAAACTCTTCCCTGAGTTTTACCAGTGAAATTAAGCTCCAAGTGCCCACAATGATAACTTGCTTCCTAATACAGTCTTTATCAGCATTTTTTTCTTCCCTGCTTCGCTTCCCCACATTCCTCCCAGTGCCTTGCATCACCATAAAATAAACAACTTTGTCTCAGTGTTTATATCTGAGAGGTCCAGATGAAGACATATGGTCACCTGGTGTCTTCTATTCATATGCAGAATCTTGGATTGGGGGGAAGATGATGAAGTGAATTCATATCATAGAATCTTCCTGCTCCAATCTATATATATAAAAGCCTAAGTGACCTGCTGACCGTCTGACTGTTCGACTGTCCAACTGGTAGCTATGACATGCACTGACCACCAGGGGGCAGACGCTTAATGAAGGAGCTGCTGAGCTGTGGTAACTTGGCAGCTGCGGTTCTGGGATGATGCACCCGGAACCAGAGAGGAGGGAGCCCAAATCCGGGGTGCATCACCCTAGAACTACCTTCTCGCAACTGGGACCCCTCAGGGGATGTCAGAGAGCCAGTTTCAGCCTGATCCCTGCTGGCCAGGCTGCAGGACCCCACCAGTGCACAAATCTGTGCACCAGGCCTCTAGTATCTAATAAAAGAAAAAAGAAGTAGTGAAAAATCAACAAGATGCTCACCAGCAATAGTCAAACAAAGAAAATGGTATAATTTCAAGTGATAAACTTAAAAATAAATCAGTTGGGGAAGAGGGAGAAAATTTTTTGATGTGCCTAAATGCTGCCTTCAACTGTACCCTGAACTGTACAATGGGTAGAAAAAGTAGAGAAAACATCTACTATTTCCCTGAATATCTCACAACTTGGAAAGAAACAAACTGAAGGTGAGTTAAGTCAGGAAAGAAATTTCAAGAACAGAAGCCCTCTACCTATCACTATTAAACCTCAGAATTTTATCAGTGACATGGACTAGAAAATCTGTCTGGGTTCAACATTTTAGAAGAAGATCTACAGGGTAGTAAGATACATTACCAACTAGATGAAGTCAACCCTGACAAAAGACATTTGAGAAAATTTCAGGAGAAGGAGTGGAACCCTTGATTCTCTAAGACAAAGCACTCCGAATATATACAACAGGATAGAACACATGAAGTTTTTGTGAGAGGAAAGATGGGTCTCAGATTAAGTAGGAGGAGGTCAAGAAGAATTTACCCAACATCTACTAGTGTAAAGGTAAGATCTCCATAGGGCTTCTCATAATAAGCAGGAACAAGACGAATGAGTAAAAAAATTTTTTTAAAATATGAAGGAACCTCCACTTTCAATAATGGCAAATGCCCTTCCACTGGTAACAACTTTATAAGCTGGATGAAAGAGTAAAAACATCTTTAAAACATTAAGGACCTAATAACAGATCAAGGAACTAGTCGAACTAAAGGGACTACCAGAAATATGAAAGGTAAGAGAACAGGAGAGATACCCTTTATCCCAAAGTCATGAGGATATTTGCCAAACCTGCAAATGTGGATTTTGGTTTTGACAGCTTTGCTGCATGTGAGGTGGGACAGATACCAATGTGCTTAGAGCCCATTCAGGGTAATAAATCTAACAAGAGACCTCCTCACATTAAGCCAGGATATGAAAATATTACATGTTAAGAAAGAGGAAGTGGATATTTAAAAAAGAAGACATGCAAAAGAGAGGTGAAAAACCTAACTGGAATAAATAACAACATTCCCCTCCCCTACTCCAAAAAATGTCATTAAAAAGAGACTATGGAGCTTAAGAGACAAATTGAGGAAGAAAATATCATTATATAACTAATAAGTAACTTAGCACAAGTAGAATAGAACAGATATGACTGAAAATAGAATTAGTGGCATAGGGGAAAGGCATGAAATAATCTTAGTGAATAAAAAGAAAAAGAGAAAAAATAAGAAGGATAACAGGGAAAGAATAACCAATGTCCCTGGATACGGACTGCAACAGATGGGAGGAAAAACAGATATACAAGAAAAATATGTGCCTTAAAAGGTGAAGACATAGATATATCAACCAAAGAGCACAGTATATTTTAGGAAAAACTGATACAAATTAGTTGATGCTGCATATATCTTGGTTTAGTTTCAGAGTTTAAAAAATAAAGAAGAAATTAATTAGTTATTCAAGTACAAAAATTAAGTTCTCTATAAATAGAAAAATTAGGTGAGCCTCAATCTACTCCATAACACTTAATCCTAGAAGACAAGAAAGCAACATTTACAAAGTTTTAAAGAAAATGGAATGCTCTGTAGAATATCATATTCAGTCAAGTTGATGTTCAGATATAATCACAACAGTGAGAGAGTCTCAAACATGGAAGAACTCAGAATATGGAATCCATGACCCCATCTACCCATCAAACAAATGACAACTTTATAGTTAAAGTACAGAACTCAATGCCAGAGGACAATGAACAAATGTCTACAAATTTCTGATGAAAAAAAGTATAACCTGAAAATTTTATAGCCAGCTAAAATATCCTTTCAATTCTTCATTTTTCATGTTTGTTTGTTTTTGCACTTTCACAATGCACCTTGAGTATAAAGGCAACAGACATCCTTAAGCATGCACAAATGTACTATACTAAGACATCTAAAAACCTTTTATAAGTCTATAAATAAATGTATTCAATTAAAAGAGAAATTGAAATTTAAAAACACAAGAATGGGAAACACTGGTCTAAAAATATGAGTTGAACACTGAATTGTTATTCAAATATAGAAGTATAAAGATATGACAATGTAAATGCAGTATTTATGATTTCAAAACAAGATGACAAATATTACAAACTATGACAAGTAAAACAATGACCAACAAATACCAGGTGTGCAAAAGAAATTGAGTAGCTGTGTGTTAATTTTCCTCGTATTTTATGCAGAGAGTCAACCAATAAAATATAATTTAGAAACATGAAGTTAAAAAAAAGAAATGGATCTAAAAATTTTTTTCCTAATCTTTTTTCTTAAATCAGACCTATATCATTTAAGAACTGTATTCTAATGAAAA
The DNA here is from genome assembly GCA_004026665.1 of Murina feae. Lineage (NCBI taxonomy): Eukaryota > Metazoa > Chordata > Mammalia > Chiroptera > Vespertilionidae > Murina > Murina feae. The sequence continues at coordinate 5,219 of PVJC01014060.1, read as the reverse complement.
ACTTATTTTCTAAGAATCAGAAATACCCTCAGCTTCGCCTATACAATTTTTGGGTTAAATTTTCATATAATGAAGTTGAGTAACATTACATTTAATACTTCTTACCTTTTTCATAGATAATCCCTTTCTTTAAATCTCAGTTTTTCTGTCTCTTTGAGCTTTTCATTCTCTTTCTTTTTCTCTGACACTTTCTTTCCCTTCTCTCTTTTCTTTTATATACACATATTAAACAAATGCTTGGAAACATAGACACAAAATATGAAAGATGACTATTTTTGAGAGGTGAATATTTATTAAAATTCTGCTTTCTTCTTTGTAGTTTACTGTTCTTAATTTTATAAAGTTAACATGTACTTTTTTTGTAAAAACAAGAGTCATTCTATACAAGAAAAAATATATAGGCTTCTAACATTTTGTTGTAAGTATGTTTGTGATTTTTGACAATAGAAAAGGAATAGATGCTGAAAGATGCTAAGAGGCCAGAATGGAAACTTGAGGCATAAAGAAAGAGGAAGAAAATTATAATGGAAGCATCACATCATCTTTTTAAAAAAATATTTTTGCCTATGGTTTCAAATGAAAGTAGCTGTCATTTAGCTTTACTAGATTGTTTATTCTATTTTCTTTAGAAGCTCTAGCCTCTTAGGAAGCTGATGATCCTTTTATCTTAATGGTACCAGATCCCTAATTCTGGCTTTTTCAGATATTTTAATCCTCAAAGTTTTCTGAGCATGTCAGAGGAGGACTCACCAATGACTGCATACATTTGCAGATTAACAACTTCTGCCATTAGCAAATTAAAAAATCTTTCTCCTATCCCTTTTATAATAGGAGTCTCTTCTCTTAATAGTACTCAATTCCAATTTGTGCATATTCCTTATTAATGCATTCCATAAAGCGTTTCTATTTTTCTTGGCTACTTCAGCCTTCTGTTAAGTTTCATGGGTATTAAATGGAATGGCTTATCTGAGAGAACAAAGCAAAGACTCGCTCTTCAACTAATGGAATCACTGATCCTTAATACAGAAACCAGACACTGGTAGCCAACAACACATGTCATAGAGTCTCATGAGGTCACAGAGTGGATACCTGGATGATAATATTGCCACAGTGGGTGAGAGGAGACAAGGAGAGAGTCCATAGCTTCTAACTTATGGACTGGACATGAGGATCCTCCAGAATGTGACCCAAATTTTTAATATAAACATTTTAGATCCACCAGGGATATACTAGACCTTGCTAGGTAGGAGACAAATCAGAACCATCACAAAATACTTTAGATCAGAGGGCCAGCTAACAAATATGTAGAGGCATTCTTATTCAAGGAAGTACCACTATTTTTGCTATTAATGAACAATTAACATAGTTGACAGACTGAGCCACATGCAGTGCAGTCTGGGTATCTTAAGCGTTTTTCTCTATATATTATCGTATATAATAAAAAGGTAATATGCAAATTGACCCCAATGGCAGAATGACCAGTCGCTATGATGCGCATTGACCACCAGGGGGCAGATGCTCAACACAGGAGCTCCCCTCTCTGGTTGTCAGTGCACTTCCACAGGGGAAGCCCTGCTCAGCCATAAGCCAGCTCATGGCTGGCCAGTGCAGCAGCAGTGGTGGGAACCTCTCCCACCTCCATGGCAGCACTAAGAATGTCTGCAGGGAGCAGGCTTAAACCATTATCGGATATCCCCGGAGGACTCCTGGGCTGCCAGAGGGATGTCCGACTGCCAGCTTAGGCCCACTCCCCTGGTAAGTGTCAGTCAGACATCCCCCAAGAGTAAGGTGACCAGATTTAAAGCGGTATACCATTGACCAGGGGGTTTCTTTTTTTCTTTTCTTTTTTTTTTTATTACTTAAAATATTACAAAGAGTAATCGGGACTTTTTTAAAATGCCACGGGATGTAGGACAAATTGTTAAAAATCGGGACTGTCCCACCAAAAGCGGGACATCTGGTCACCTTACCCAAGAAGTCTCAGACTGTGAGAGGGTGCAGGCCAGGCTGAGGGACCTCCCCCCACCCAGGGCACAAATTTTCGTCCATCAGGCCTCTAGTGATATATAAAATGATAATTAAACACTAATCTATATCTCATATGGAATAACTTTTATATTGTAGGAGCAAATGTTTCCTATGACAAATTCAACACCTTCATTTTAAAAGTCCAACTATCTGCTTGAAAAACATCAAAGCTTTCATTTAAGTTGCCATGGGGCAGACAGAGCTATGTGCAATTTCAGAAGCATTTGGAAAGATGGGGTATGCACACTGTATTTAACTTTTAAAACACGGTGGGTAGAGTAAGCTCAACACTACACAAAGGGCTCAGACTTCCTGGGATAAACACGTGCGATTCAGGGTTGGTGTAAATGATAGAAAAAGGAAACTTAAGATTACAAAATTCAGTCACATTTCAAAATTTTCTGCTACAATAATTCACTTTATGTAGAATTAATGTGTCTGATTGAACATTTGTGCTGTAATTTACTTATAATTAACATTTTATGGTGAACAGATTTTACCATCTCCTTCATGCTGTGAACTCTAAGCCATAGGTCAAAAATAGAGATGAAACAGAGAAGAACAAAATATTCTCCCTGAAATATTAACGAGATTTTAATTTACTGCTTTAAAAACACATCTTTCATCAATGTCTGTATATAAAAATCACCATTTTGTTCTAATTGTTTAATCACATTAAAACTATAATGAACCCTTCTTATTGGCAGAGGAAACTAAAAAGTGTAAGGCACAGAGGAAATCCCAGTTAAGTAGAAGTTGCTTCCAACTTCTGGTGCTGGAAATACTGTCATATGAAAAGGCAGCAGTTGAATCCAACATATCTAAGAATCTATCCTTAATTAACCGGTGTTTGGTGCCCATCACAGTACTGAGCCCTATCAAAATTCTTGACCTATAGAACCCATGAGCAAAATCAAATCGTTGCCTTACACAGTTGCATTCTGGGATGGTTTGTAAGACAACAACAGAAACCTGGAACACCCTACGAGACTATGATATGCTACCATGCCTTTGCTGCTATCTCAGATATCTGTTACTTTTATTTTAGAGAGAAAAATCCTTATTCAACCAGAATATTTTTTACAGATGACATGAAAACTGGGGGTTCTTTGAAGCAAACTTAGCAGACTTAATAAAACTAATAGGAGTTTTGAACCTGATAGTAATCCAAAGGGAAAAAACACCTTATGAGGATTTCATACATGTTCTTTGAATTTCTGAAAACAGTAATGGGACCATTAGACCTAACAAATTCAGCAATTTCTCCAGAAATTTTACTCAGGTTAGTTACCAATTACTCTTTCTCTTCACTTTCACAGACAAATTTCTCAAAAGAGCAATTTACACATTTCTCAATTCCTTCACTTCCTATTCATTCCTCATCCCACTCAAAGCTTCACAATTACTGTTTCCATTCCCAAGGAATGTTACTCCCTCCACCAAAAGTGGGGGGGGGGGGGTTGTGCCTCAGAAGTGACTACAAACACATGAGAAAAGATATATCTGGTTTGCATAAGTAACATCCTATCCTTTCCGCCACAAATCTTCTATAATGTTATGCAAATATTCAAGACTTTTCTATCATTTATGATAACAATGTTGGAGAAGATAGGATATTAAAGCATAAGGCAGTTAAAAAAAAACTGCTATAGAAAACTAACCTGGGCCTTGATTTATCTTTGCTAAGGTCAGACCAAATGATAATTAGATTTTTTAATGCCCAGAACATGCCCCTTATTTTTTTTTTAATGATTTTCAAATGGTTGCTTATCATTACAAATTCCAACTTGACTGTCTTTTTTAAACCATTATGCATTGTTTGGTGTCCATCACAGATGGGGTAGCTCGTAAAATTAGAGCCTCCTGATAGGAAACAAGATCCACACGGCCTGGCTTCTGTGTCAGCTAACACTTGCTAGGGGGACAAAGGTGCGTGCTTTAGTCCACAAGAATGGCCCCTCTGATCTGAGAAGCCTGAACATGTCCCAGAAAACCTGGCAATTGTACTCTTAGGGGAGAATTTCTCAGGAGAATGGAAAAGATAATTCTTCCAATTCATTCACGCATCGAAGGAACATGCAAATTAGTGGGTAGAAAATACAGACCCGGTGGCTACACAAGTGCACACACATGATGGTTCTACAGAGTGATTCTTCCCACTCCATATTTGTTTTTGTTGCCCGAATCAACTCAATCACATTCCATGGAAAGAAAGGTGACTCTGAAAAGAGACCTAGGACGCCCATGAAGAAGCCAGCATAACCTGACAATTCAACGAAGACATCTCATTCCCTTTACTTTCTAACAAGCTCCAACCCATTCAAAGGACTTATTAGAATTACAAATGAAAAACTGAATACTGTGAGCATTGTAAGTCAGCCATAAACAGCTTTTAAAACTGTGTTAGGAGAAAATACACATGTAATCTTCTTCTTTTTTAAATATTGCATATTCCCCCTCCAACGTTTGTTGATTAAGAAGCAGGCACCAATTCCTTTTTATGGGGACATCTGTTTGGTCTGGGGAGATGTGAGGGGGTCAACTGGAGAAATCCTTTGGCCTGGGTTGGCAGAGGCTCCCAGGATTCCTCCCCTTGTAGCACACACTCTATCACCCAAGTGGTAGGAGCTCCTTCATGAAGCACATTTTCATTTTCATTCTTCATGTTGCTCAGAAACTGAAGTAAGAACATCACTTACCTGGAAAGAACTGCTGGTCAGACTCCTCTAGCCCAGGAAACTGTACTGCCATCTTCCAATAGTCCGGACAAGACCGGGGTGCCGGATGTGCTCTCCCTCTTATGGGGGAAGGAGAGGCAGTGCTCTTTCCAGGTCAGGGCCTTTTGCCTCTTTTGCTAGGATGTCCCACCACCTTCCATATGTTCACTTCCCTGAGAACAGGGCAGGGTTATGACACAGGGACACTTTACACTTCTTCCTCGTTTTTCTTTTCAAGTCCCTAGAAAGAAAAGGGAGAAAAGAGCTTGCTCAATTTTTCAAGTTCTTAAAGTAGGTGAGACTAAAATTAATTTCCAAATTGAAGCGATTCCTTCCCTCCCTCCCTCCCTCTTTCCTCCCTCCCTTCCTTTCTCTCTTCCTTCTTTCCTTTTTTTCCTTCCTTCCTACTTTCCTCATTTCCTTCCTTCCTTCCTTCTTCCCTCCCTTCCTTCCTCCCTCCCTTCCTCCCTCCCT
>PVJC01014059.1:0-36991 GCA_004026665.1 Murina feae | reverse complement strand
GGCAGGCAGTTGCAACAGAACCCTTTGGTTTGTTCTAGTTCCGTGGCTGTTGGCCTCCATCTTGGCTGGGTTAATTTGCATACAGCCGCTCTGATTGGCTGTTGGCCTCCATCTTGGCTGGGTTAATTTGCATACAGCCACTCTGATTGGCTGGTGGTAACGGTCACATTTGCATGTTTTGCTTTTATTATAGAAGATAGATATATAGATATAAAAGAGAGTATTATAAAAATTAGGTGTCCTGATACTATTTATTATATTAATTATATGCTACTGTGGCACACACCCTTTTAAATGTATGATTCCTCCTATCTAATGTGTCTAGGCAGAAGTAACAGAAGTCAGCTGTTTCCCTCCATTTACATGCCATTAGGTTGCAGTCAATAAAATAAAGATTTGTTCAACAGTCTGAAAAGATATAATTTAAAAATATTTATTATTAATGTATATATTTACAGACATATATATGTACAGTCTGTGTGGTATTTTTTTAGAGATTATATATTTTATATAATAGCCTACATTAGCATATGTAATATATTACTACATTATTTGAAAATAATTCAAGAACTATTTTTTTGAATTTGTTAAAATATCTTTGCCATTTTGTACTCGCTATGCATTGTAAGAATTTCATGAACATATAAAGTAACATATTGTCTAGAGTAACTCTTTCTTGGCCCTCCTAATTCCATCCTCCTATTGGCAAAAAAGAAGAAGAAAAAGAAAAAAAGTGATTAACTGATGGACTGATGGTGAAAAGTTAGGGTATAACATCATTGCTTAATGTTGTAGGCTGTCAGGTTACTCACCTATTTGACACCTACCTTTGCAACACATTAAAGTCATGGAAGCCAGGATTCTGCTTCCAGTTGGCTGGGCAAGGTTGTCCGTTTCCACAGAACAGAATCACCTTTCAGTGGGGAGTCTCAAGGTCTATATTTAGGTTGGGTACCTGGAAGCCCACAGAGTTACAGGTTTAAGTGACGTCCTCCAACCTAGTACTGTTGACAACAGTGCTAATATTTTGATACCCAACTTTTTGATAAATGCTTCAATATCTGAATTATTTAGAACTTGAATAAGGAGCCAACGTTTAAATTAGTGTCCACCTCCCAGTGTCCAAAATTTCATAATGCAGAGATTTTATGTATTTTTAGCATGTGTTGTGGTAGCCAAAGGAACCCAGAATGGCTTCTACAATATTGTCTATTTTAGACCCTTTAGTCTAATGCCGATTTAAATCACTCACAATAGACATTGTTTCCTGCCCTCATGCTTTTTAGCCCCCAAATAATAAAATATTTCATCATTTACTTTAAAGTCCATATTCTGTAGGCATGATTTTTGAGCTTCATGAAGGCTTAAGAGAAAGACACAAATGTTAGTGATATGGCGGTTAAAGAAGCAGTTCCATAGGGTAAAGAGGTTGGCTTTAAATCCCGGCTCTGCCTATATTAACTGTGAGCAGGTTAAAGTTACTTAATCTCTCTGTACTTTGGTTTCCTTATATGTAAAATAAGAACAATAATAGTATGTAACTCATAGTGTAGTTGAGAAAATTCAATGACCTAAGATGTGCAGTGTTTACCATGGTGCCTGCTATATAATCCTCAACAATTTAACTCTTATTATACACACTTGGTTGATACAGAAGAATGAATGGGAAAACTGGAAATTCATTCTTGCCATAAATATAGTAAATGATGGTTGATTTTTAGAGTTTGTGAAGAAAGCTGAGGCTATACCTATTCTAAAAGAGAGAGAGAAATAACCATGATCTTTGTCCTAGAGAATTAAAAATAAATGGGACTGACACTCCACTAATAATCTTCTCTATATATAAAAGGCTAATATGCTAAGTGTCTCTCCACCCATCCAACTGGTCGCTATGACAAGAACTGACCACCAGGGGCAGATGCTCAACACAGGAACTGCCAACCTGCAGTGACTTGGCAGGGCGGTTCTCTGGTGATGCACCATGAAACCAGAGAGAAGGGAGCCTGATTCCTCGCAGCGCCGTGTGATTCCACTTTTGGCTGTGGGTTATGTTGTTGCTGGGGCACTGTCAGCCCCGAATCTGGTTTACTGCACACTTGCATTTGTGTTCCACACCCTGTATGACAGCAACTTTGCAGAGTGCCCTCTTGCTCTCTGGGACCCCTCAGTGGGTGTCTGAGAGCTGGTTTCACCTGATTCCCATGGGCCAGGCCAAGGGACCCTGCCTGCCAGAGGGTCCCTGCTCACTCTGCAGAAGTCTGAAGGGACAGTGGGAGGTTGGCTCCAAGGTGTCTCATCCTGTCGGCCACCTTCTGATTAATTTCCTTTCAATGTGCACAAATCCATGCACCGCTCAATAATAGTAATAATAATCCTATATAATAAAAGGGCAATATGCAAATTGACCCCAACAGCGGAACAACTGGGAAGGACTGGTCACTGTGACACACACTGACCACCAGGGGGCAGATGCAGGAGCTGCCCCCTGGTGGTCAGTGCACTCCCACAGGGGGAGCTCTGCTCATCCATAAGCCAGGCTGCCATCTGCCAGTACAGCAGTGGTGGCGGGAACCTCTCCTGCCTCCTCAGCAGAGCTAAGGATGTCCGACTGCAGCTTAAGCCTGCTCCCCACTGGCAAGTAAACATCCCCCGAGGGCTCCCAGGCTGCCAGAGGGATGTCTGACTGCCAGCTTAGGCATGATCCCCCCGGGGAGTGGGCGAAGGCCAGCAGGTGGACATCCCCTGAGGGGTCCCAGACTGCGAGAGGGCACAGGCTGGGCTGAAGAATCGCCTCCCCCCACACACACACACAAATTTTTGTGCACCAGGCCTCTAGTAATAATAATAATAATAATAATAATAATAATAATAATAATATAAAAACATCTGAGGGGAAGGAAAGAAAAAGAACAAACAAATGAAAAAGAACAAACAAATGAAAAATAAATTTACAGACAAATGATCATTTATGCAGGGGGAGGGGAGAAACAAGAAGAAACCTCAAGAAAGGGACTAAAGAAATATAAAGATGTTACTTTTAATTGATCCACCCATCACCAGTTTGATGAAACAGGATCTGTAAGATTGCAATTTAAAGTATGTGTATTTTCCGAACCATTATTTACTTAGGTGCTTCCTCTACTTAATGACAACTGCAATAGGCAACTGGAAGATGTCACTTAGCATGCTAGCCTGGACCTTTCTTAACTTTCATGGTGAAAGCTTTGTCCATGTGGAAACTACTTATTTTATCCTCGATATCAAAGTGATGATAGGTAACACATGCATGTGCTTTGGAGTTTGGAGTTTTCTATCTAATTTTTTTTTGGTTGGTACTTTGTAGATTTGGAAGGAAGTTTGATGAGAAAAAACATTAGTGTTAACATATCTCAAGAATCAGCTACTACCTTCTAATATAAAAAGAGTTCTGCTTTTGAATTATATTCTTTTAGTTGTACCTATAGTATCTTAGTGGTGTTTAAGTCTCTAAGCCTGACAGTTCACTTGGAAAAATGCTAATAGTGATCACTGATTTCCAAGGAACTAATAAAATAATTTATATAACAAGTTAACTTAAATTTTTATTTATAAAAATCTAACATTTTGTAAATATTTATTTATTTACATATCATAATGGCATTTCTTAGAATAATATGTTATTTTTGGAGCCTTATAAGAATACAATATACATAATTTTGTTTATGTATTTAGTTTTTAAATCCTCACCTGAGGATATTTTCCCACTGATTTTTAGAGAGAGTGTAAGGAAGAGGGAGAGACAGCAAAAAAACATGGATGTGTCTAACTAAATAGGTTGCCTTCCACAAGTGCCCCGATCAAGCCTGCAACCAAGTTACTTGCCCTTGACTGGAATTGAACCTAGAACCCTTCAACCATGGACTGACACTCTGTCTGTTCAGCCAAATCAGCTAGGGCATAATTATGTTTAATATGCACAACCCTTTGATAGACTTAACATTGGAAGTTAAACACTTTATTTTGGAATTTGGATTTTTATTATTTTCACTCCCTATAACAAGATAACTTTAAGATATGTGTGAGAAATATAGAATGGATGGCAAAATGGAATGCTATGATATGAAGGGAAATTTGATGAAAATATAATTGACTAAAAGATTTTAGTTGAGCCCTAACCAGTTTGGCTCGGTGGATAGAGCGTCGGCCTGCAGACTGAAAGGTACCAGGTTCAATTCTGGTCAAGGGCATGTACCTTGGTTGCGGGCACATCCCCAGTAGGAGGTGTGCAGGAGGCAGCTGATCGATGTTTCTCTCTCATCAATGTTTTAACTCTCTACCCCTCTCACTTCCTCTCTATAAAAAAATCAAATAAATTTTTTTTAATTTATTTAAAAAAAGATTTTTGTTGAACAAATGAAACCAAAGATTTTTTTCTCCCAATAGCACAAACGAATTGCATTTCTTTGTGATTTCCTTGGAGATACAGATGGAATGAAATGTAATAAATACGGTACTTGTGTGTTTACTTGCCAGAATGTTCTTTTCAAAAAAAGTAATGATACCCTTTCGTTGATATCATCCAAGAGATAATATGCTTTTGTTTCTGTCATTGGAGTAATAATAACCTTTCAACCACATCACTGCACACTGCTTCTTTCTTTTATTGTACATAATGTATAAAAATAAAAAGAGTGTATTATTTCTTAAGGAAAAAGATTGTTATTTAAATAAATTTACAGACATCTGAAAACTACAGATTCTTGTTAATGTGTACTAAAATTTCTATAGATACTTGTAACTTCGTACAAAGTTTAATTTCAATATTCTTTCAATTGTCATATCGTACTTAATTGCAGGTTTCTGCTATTTCACATCTCAAAAATATGACTTAAAACCAGTTTTAGTTGCTTATATTGCAATGATAATGAATTAGGTTTTTTTGTCTGATACTTCTCAGAATGTTTCAAAGTTAGGTTTGCATACATTATTATTGGTAGATTAATTGAATGTTATTCAGTGACAGAGATGTCCATGCTTACGTTGATGGGTAATTTTAATTCAGTAAGCATTGATACTACTCAACCCTTACTGAATTAAAATTCAGTAAGAATTTTAACTTTTTCTTTTAAATTATTTTAATCATTTAAATTAACTCACAGCTTTAATGTAAAGCACTGATACATTTAATAGAGTCCTTTATAATTTGCTTCCTATCATAGTAAATTATATACAGTGTGAAAAAATTGTTACATTGATCTTTTTTTCTTACTAGCACTTAAGAATTAAGAATGTAAATTCTTTCTGTTTTTGCTTATTAAATTTGCTTTACTTTATTATAAATTGGAAAACTATGATTTTTTGCTGGATTAAGGAAATCCAAACATTATCTATAATCCAAGCATTATCTATAATAATAAAAGTATAATATGCTAATTAGACTGGACAGCTGAATGACCTTCCAGACGTCATTCCGGACATCCTGTGGATGAAGCCGTGGTGGCAGGGCCTGAGGCAGAGGTGGTTAGGGGCAATCAGTCAGGCAGGCCAGCGGTTAGGAGTCAAAGGTCCCGGATTGAGAGAGGATTGTCCAACTCCTGCTGGATAGGACCTAAACTAGCAGTCAGACATCCCCTGAAGGATCCCGTATTGTGAGAAGTTGCAGGCTGGGCTGAGGGATACTCCTCCTCCATGAACAAATTTTGTGCACTGGGCCTCTAGTTCTATATATAATTAAAATGAACCATATCTTCAATATTTGAAGTAAAGACCTAATCTTAATAGTAACAAACTAATCAGAAAGTTTCCTCATGCACAGTTGAGTCCAATAAATAGGTGAGAGGAATTTTATAGCAATTATAAAATGTTATACCTTTAAGTATAGGTTTATTAAATAAGTGTCTGTTTTTGGTCTTGGTCCATTCCACAAAGTGGTTTATTGGAGCTGAATAATATTGGACAACATTAGTTTGAAGGCATACTTACAAATGAAGGGCAGAAATGTCACCATTATTTCCATATTTTTGCTACTACAAATGGTCTCTAAGTTAAAGCCCAATTGTCTATTGGATTTTATTGGAACAATGGAAACCTAGTTAAAACTATAAAATAATGTACATTATGAAATTGTAATTCCAAGCCCGGACATAGCGATCACAGCTCCTTCCACCATTTATGAGTTCTCATTCTCATGCCTCCTCTTCTTTATTTTAGACTAGGGGTCCGGGGCACAAAAATTTGTGCACTCGGGGTGGGGGTCCCTCAGCCCGGCCTATGCCCTCTTGCAGTCTGGGACACCTTGGGGGAGATGTCCACCTGCTGGCATGCCTGGCCAGCCTGGGTGAGGGGCTGAGGGCCATTTTCAGGCTGCTCACAGCCCCTTCAGGGTTCGTGCACTGGGGGATGGGAGGGTTGGTGAGTGCAGGCCTGGATGTTTCCCACCGGAGGGCCCACGATCGCTCACACCTGGTGGGACATACCTGGCGCAGAGCTGGGTGGCGAGCCAGGGGTGGATGCTGGTGCAGGATCCCTTGGTGGGGCCCTGCTGCTGAGCAAACACACCCGGGGTGGAGCTGGGCAGCGGACTGACTTCGGATTCTCTGCACTGTGCAGCAGACGCTCCTGCATGCCCCCGAGGAGGCTCCCGGGGCAGAGCCAGGCAGCAGACCTAGGACAGGCATTCCTGGACACCCCATGGAGGCCCCTGGGGCAGAGCCAGGCAGCGGACCCAGGATGGCTGCTCCTGCAAGCCCCGTGGAAGACCCGCTCTCCTACACGCCTGGTGGAGGCCCCCGGGGGGGGCAGAGCCAGGCAGCAGACGCGGGACGGGCGTTCCTGGATGCCCCAAGAAGGCCCCAGGCCAGATCCCCCCTCCCACTGAGCTGACGCACCTGGCACAGCTACCCTGGCCGCAGAGGCTCCCAGTGCAGAGCCGCCCTGCCAGCCTCCATCTTGACTGGCTTAATTTGCATACAGCTGCTCTGATTGGCTGGTGGGCATGACTGTGAGCAGAGGCTCAGCCAGGCTAGGCAGGCAGTTGCAACAGAAGCCTTTGGTTTGCTCTAGCTCCATAGCTGCTGTCCTTCATCTTGGCTGGGCTAATTTGCATACAGCCGCTCTGCTCTGGTTGGCTGGGAGGCGTGGCTTGGCTCGTGGGTGTGGCTTAGGTGTCTCGGGTAATGGTCAATTTGCATATCCTCTTTTATTATATTAGATCATAGACAGGCATTTGGAATTTTTGCACTTAGTAACCAAGCGCTATGACAGGATAAGTAACAGTCTAGTCTTAGTGAATGCGGAGAAGAGCACATGTTAGGCCAGGAGAGATGGGAATTGTCAATATAGAGGAGAAAAAGGAAAGGAAGGAAGAGGGGGAAAAAAACATTAAGAGAACTAAAACCCTAAGGCAAAAAAATAATTTTGTATTTACTAATATGTTTTCTGTTAACACAAACTCCTACAACTGAGTGCCTGCGTTTTGCAATCTTAGTACATCATGACAGCTTAGCCATGAGTTTAAAGATATTGCATTACCAACAGCCAATCCCCCTAAACTTAAATGCGTGAAAAGATGTAAAAAATGAAATAAGACAATAAAGAAAATGGGCTATTTAAAATTTAATGCTGATATGATTAAAAACATATATCAACAGCTTTAGAGAATCAGACTTCATAATGAAGGAGTAGGCTTGTTTTAATAAAACAAGCTTCATTGTCATATCTGAGTACAGGTTTAACTTATTATCATTTTAAAAGCCAAAAATGGTAGGCAATTATTAATTTATTTGGCTTGAAGATTATATCTGGGTCAGAGCTAATAGTATCTTAAAGTAAAGTATTATTTGAGAAGGCTTGGGGGTGTGCCTGAAGCTTTTTACTTTTATATTATTTGCTCATAAGTTAGTTACCTGGAAGCTAGTAAATTAAAATATTTGATTTTGCTGAGATATACGGCTCATACTTAATATTTTGTACAGGAAGCATTCATTACATTCAGCAAATTTTTTGGTGGTGTAGTTTTTTTTTTTTTTTTTTTAATCCAATGTAATGGCTTGTTTGAAGTATTTTTACAAGCTTCAGACTTTCTAACTATGCCTGTTTTAAAGAGTTTCATAGTAAATATTGCTGCTGTATTAATTCAGTGATATGTACTAAGTTCCCAAAGGCTATATCTGAACAATAATTGGTTATATTCTAAGCATTTTCCCCTTTTGGGTCTAATGGGAAAATATGTTTAATACAGGAATTTAGGAGGATATTAGTGAATCACTCAGGAACAAACTAAATTTGAGAAAAAATAAAGTTAGAGGTGAGAGACTAATTGGCAAGTGTTTTAGACTATAATTTTTTATATTTGATCTTCTGATCACTTTCATTTTTTAAAGTTCTTCTCTCCTTTTTCTTTTTTTCTCTAATATATATATATGTATATATAATTGATTTCAGAGAGAGGAAGGGAGAGGGAGAGAGAGATAGAAACATCAATGATGAAAGAAAATTATTGACCAGCTGCCTCCTGCATGCCCTCTACTGGGGACTGAGCCTGCAACTCAGGCATGTGCCTTTGTTTGGAATCAAACTTGAGATCCTTCAGTCTGCAGGCCAATGCTCTATCCACTGAGCAAACCAGCTGGGCTCTCCTCTCCCTTTTCATTCCTTTGTTTCTTTTTTCTTTCTTTTTTCCACGAAAATTATTTTCTGCTACAAACGAAACATGTATCTACTCTAAGAATTTTAGAATGCTACTGTTCTTCCATTTAGTTTTGCTAGCTCAAGATGTGTGTGTGTGTGTGTGTGTGTGTGTGTGTTTGTGTTTGCATGTGTGCATACACATATGTGTGCTATGGATAGATTTTATTTTTAAAAAATTAAATTTATTATTTTTCTCTTTGCCTAAAATTGTATACAAATTCTGCATAATTTTAGAAACAAACTACAGTAAATAAATCAGAATCTCTGTGGTCATATTCTTTCCTTAAAGTTTCTTACTTATTAGAAATATCTATATTGACTTATTTTAACTAGAGATATAGTCATAAGTAGACCTCCCTGTAATGCTTCTTTCATGGCTATGGAACTGCAAATATGGAAATATAACAGCTAACTTTTTTTTTCAATTTTGTATTTTTTTATTATTACATAAAGCTTTACAAAGATTAGTACATATATCTCTTTTTCCCCCTGCCCTTCCCCCTGCCTCCCCTACCCCCAAGTGTTTTGTGTCCATTGGTTATGCTTAAATGCATGCACCAAAGTCCCATGGCTGATCTGTTACCTCCCCCCAACGTCCCTGTCCTTGTAACAGCTAACTTTTTCAAATTCTTATTAAACACAGGGCTCAAAGATCAACTTCTTTAGTCAAAACAGACAGTCATTGCCTTGTGAATAATATTTTTTAATTTCATTTATGAAATCATCATTTAGAAAATTTGAAAATAATTTCCTACTGCAACAATTCTAAAAGAGTGGGACTTGGCCCAAGAATGATCCCCAAATTGACTGATCTCATAATAAAGCTGAAGTGCAGAAATCTAGACTCTAACTTGAATGCATTGTTTTCAAGGGAAAAAAAAGAAAAAGTTTGAAGAACACTCTTGATTTCTAATTTACCAGGGTTTTCTTCTGCCTGTATAATTTGATTTTTATCCATGGCTGCACAACTCCATAGGGAGAACACAAGGAATTTCTCAGATCTTACCAAAATGTTATGCTAATTTTAACAAAGTCCATAGCAGTGTGCACAGCCCGCCCCTTTAAATCTCTTACTGGTTCTCTCAAGAAATATTCAGGAGAGTAGTTGTTATAGACATTTTGTTGTCTTTCCCCTTACCTTCCCAATTCCATATTTTCCTCTTCCTCAAGTGTTACTCTTATTCCTCACCAAATGATTATTCTTCCTATTTCTTTGAAGATTCAGGGCACTTGCTCTTCTCCTCAGCTTGTCAGTTGGTGATTCCCTTCAATTTTCGAGGGAAAAAAAGATGTTTCTACTATAAAACAAAGTATCATTGTCCTTGACCCAGCCCTTCCTTTTATATGTGAGAGTATTCTCAACGATATTTTTTCCAGTCTAGAATCTCACCTTCTGCTTAACACACACATCTATTCCCATAACCCATTCTACTTCCCTTGGTCCTTTCCCTTTATTGCCAAACATCTTTAGTTCCCCTTTGTCTGTATCTATGTGGCTTTAAATCCAGTAATTGTTTTGTATCTTTCTCATTCTATTGAGATCACCCTCTCAGTGTCTACACATTGTCAACTTCAATAGCCATTTATTCACTCTCAATCTACTCAATTCTTTAATGGACTGGCATTATATCACAATATCACAAATATGATTTATTCTTCCCCCATTTAAATGTTAACTCCTTCATAAAGTCTTTTTCTGATCCCAGCGTTGAGTTTTTCACTGGTCTCTCTTCCTGTAGTACTTGTTTGAATCCATGCTGATATTGCTCAATGTTGTTGCTATCAGAGCTCAGGTATTTTTGTCATGCAGACCTGTTCTCTAATCTTTCTGTTGCCACGTACAAGGCAAATGACTTGTTATAAGTCATGAACCTTCAGTTTTTCATAGTGGTAAACAATGTCAATAGTAATAATGCCTAATTTGTGGAATGCTTCAAACGATTACATGAGGTCATAATGCACATAGCTGGGAGTAAGTACTCAAAAAATGGCTGGCTGACTCACCCTCTAAGGCATAATATTGTGAAAAATATGCAAAATCTGGAGTTTGAAGAGTCACTTTCCAGTATTGTGTTTTGGCTTTTACAGGACTGTGACCTGATCATAACACCTAAATTCTTAGTACTTTTATTATCTCTGCTATTCATTGGAATGAATTATGATTCAAAAGTGTATTTTTTGGATGAGAAATTTTTCTGTAAAGATGTTCATAGCATATAAGATTCTTGGTAAAATTTTAATAATGATTAAAATCAAGCAATTCAGCAGAGGAATCAGATTTTATACATCTTTGCATGTCATGCATCTTTGCATTTCTTTAAATTAGATAAACAGTCATGAATTACATGAACAAATGTGAATAACAGAGTGACTTATATGTAAAAGGCCTTCAAATATTGGTCGATAGAATTTACTTTGATATAAATTCTCCAAATCTCACATACAGATACTTTCCAAACCTTAGTGATTAAAAAAAAAAAAAAAAAAAAAAAAAAAAAAAAAAAAAAAAAAAAAAAAAAAAATAAACCCAAACTTCTTACCTTATTTCTCCCCACTTAACCCAAAGCTACTTCCTAATCAGGACTCCATTTTCTTAGAGAAAAACTCTAAGTACCACCAACTTGACTGCCCTGCCTTCAAGTTTCAGCTCCATTAATATATTCACTACAATGATGTAGGATAATCCTCCTTAAACGTTCATCTGGCCATACCAGTCCCCTGTTCAGAACCTTCAATGGCTTGCTTTTCCCCCCAGCACAACAAAGCTAAACTTCTCCCTTGAATTTTAAAATCCTCCATCCGTTTCCACTCTTCCTAGGCAATATCATTTTTCATTATTTCTTAACAAGCTTCCTCTGCCCTACCGAGACAGGTATATTTTTTGTCTCCAGTAAACTAGACCCCAAAGATAAAAATTCGCATAAAATATTCAGTCGCATGTTCCTTATTTTCCTCTCACCTGCTATGAAAATACACACACTGTTCGAGTCTCCTAGAATGTCTTCTTCTCTCCCATCACCTTGCATAAATCTACTGAAGCTCTATGACCTGTAAATCTTTCTTCCAGTTCTCATTAACTTTCCCCTCCCTCTCTTAATGTCATTGCATAGTCTTTTAACATAGTCTACAATTTAGTCACGCGGGATAAGATTCAGAAGGTAGCATGGGACATATGCAGTCTCGGTCCCTCAGGAGTTCCCCGTTTCCTTCCTCCCAGATGTGTCCTCATCCCTTCTCCTCCCTCTTTGTAGTACAAATAACAGAGACAACGGGGGAAGCTGTCCCAAAGGAAGTCCCATTCCAGCAAAAACCTGAATGAAGTGGCTAAGCAAGTCAGACTGGCATCTGGGGAAAGAAGTCCCAGGCAAAGTAAACAGCAATTGCAAAGTCCTCCACCTGACAACAAACTTGTGCTCCAGAAAAAGCACCCTGGCCAGTGCCTTCTGATTGGAAGAGTGAGGATGAGATCACAGGAGATAAGGATGGAATGGTATAGGGCCAAATTGAGGAGAGTGATTTAAGCCATGCTAAGGAGTGAGGAATTTATTCTAAACCTGATGATAATCTTATTGTAGGATTTTGAACAGAACATGCCTATTAACATTTTAAAATGCTCATCATGGTTACTCTGCTGATATTTGAAAACAGGAAAGCACAGAACAGTCAGGTAAGATATTAAGGGTCTCAGCAAAAGGAAAGCTATAAAAATGGGTCTTGGCATTGCAAATTAAATTGAAATGATATATTATTTAAAAAATAATGACATTACAGTATATTAAAACCCAAAGGCATAGTGCTACTTGAGGGGAGATTCAGAAGAGTAAGCATATTTAAAATGTTGAAAGTGAACAAACTAAATGATGAGGATTAAGAAAATAAGATAATTTACGTGGAAAGGATGAAAAAAGCTATAAGCAGAAGTGATATATAAATAAATTAAAACTAAAATCTGGTTCATTGAAAAAACAAGTGAAAGGAGAAAATTGTCAAGTTGGAAGAAAAAGATAATAAACATTAATACCTGTTATGGATAACTCTGGTATTGGTGGTGTGTCTCATAATTCCACATTTTCTAGAGTTGGCTTGCTGTTGAATTTTGGTACCCACCCTCCACCCCCTTTATGGAATATGGTCCTGTTGTGGTAGCGGCCATTCATTGAGCAAGGACTGGAGAATTCACCCAAGCTAGACCAATTATGCATTTTTTCTGGATATTTGACATTTAAAATTATGAGAAACACAGATTGAGTGGTTAGAACATAGAACAGTGGTCTTGAATGTGCTTCCACACATATGTGTAGAGTCTCCAAAAGTTACTTGGACTCATAGATAAAGGGTACCAATTTCCACATCTTTATCATCCATATGTACTCAATTATGCTTTTCTGATTTTTATTTTCAGGATAGCCCTTTCTTCTTTACAAAAAAAGGCATACAACTCACTTGGGCTTCCTGAGTAATTGCAGCATCAGTGAATTGGACCAGTGTGTGAAAACCACCAGGGTGTCAAAGATCAGTTGGAAATATTAATGCTGGTGTTGAGAAAGTAAAGGCCTAATGATTGGGTAACAAATCCTCTTACAAATCAGGGCACTTCTTTCTCACTGAATCAAGTAAAATTTAAGGGGAACCTAATAAAATTTCCATTGATTAATCATTAAAAATAATTTTAAAAACATTACTAGATAATTTTTGTCATATAAACAATAATGAGTTCAAAGAATTTAATAACATTGCTATATCCAGTTATTACTTTTCTGGAGGCCCAGTGCACAAATTCATGCACCAGTGGGGTCCCACAGCCTGGCCTGCGGGATCAGGCTGAAACTGGCTCTGTGACATCCCCTGAGGGATCCCGGATTGCAGGCCAGGCCAAGGGACTCCATCAGTGCATGATCAGGGCCTGAGAGGGGCATGGGAGATTGGCCAGCTGGGACCATAGGAGGGCTCTAGGCTTGTCCAGCCTGTCTTACTTAGTCCTGACTAGCTGGGCCCCAGCAGCAAGGTAGCCTACCGGCCAGAGAGTCTGCCCCCTGGTGGTCAGTGCACGTCATAGTGAGCGGTTGAGCGGCCTTAGCATATCATTAGCATTTTACACTTTAATTGGTTGAACAGGTGACTGGTTGACCGGACACTTAGCATATTAGGCTTTTATTATATAGGATATGAATGAGCTTTCTCACCATTTATATCTATGGAAATAAAAATAGGAATATTTGAGCAATTATAACATTCATCTCCCCAGCTGGTTTTACTCAGTGGATAGAGCATCAACCTGCAGACTGAAGGGTCCTGGGTTTAATTCTAGTCAAGGGCACAGGAATGGGTTGTGGGCTTGATCCCCAGTGTGAAGTGTGCAGGAGGCAGCCATTCAATGATCCTCTTTCTCTCTCTCCCTCTCTCTTCTCTGAAATCAATAAAAATATCTTTAAAAAATAATAATATTCATCAATGAATGTATGAATTAGCAAAAATAAGAAAACCAGAAAAGCTTTGGTCCCATCTCTTTCACTAAGAAATGTATTTTCAATTAAGTTTTACATTTTTAAATGATAATTGTAAAAATTTATAATTTTGTGGTTTAAATCAACTTAGAACAATTAATGATAATAATTCATTTCAAAAAAATAATTTAAGCCCTAACCGGTTTGGCTCAGTGGATAGAGCGTTGGCCTGCAGACTGAAGTGTCCCAGGTTCGATTCTGGTCAAGGGCATGTACCTTGGTTGCGGGCACATCCCCAGTGGGAGGTATGCAGGAGGCAGCTGATCAATGTTTCTCTCTCATCGATGTTTCTAACTATCCTTCTCCCTTTCTCTCTTTTAAAAATCTATAAAATATATTTAAAAAATAATTTAACACAGAAACTTACAGTCAAAAAATTAAACATTAAACTAACAGGTATAGTTATTTTATAGAAAAATATTAAAGGATAACAAAAAGTGTTCAAGCATAAAGATTGTTATAAAGTTTTATGGAGTCAAGTGAAACAAAAAAGAAAAATAATGATGCAAATTTTTTACTGATGAAAGCTTTTTAAAATATAGATTGTGGTGGGTGTCAATTACTATGGTGTTTAGATTCCACTGGAAGTGACAGAACAGTTTCCTTTATAAGTTATATATTTACAGTATACAGAAAAAAATCCCTTTTGCAGCTACTTAAGTTTATAAAACAAAACTAATTTTCAACTTAAAAATTCTTTACAAATATTAAATCATTATGTTGTACTTCTTAAAGAAAAACAATGTAATGTGTAAATTATATTTAAAATAGATAACATTCCTATGGAGATACGGAAACAAAATGTTTGATTCCCTCTATTCTAGGCAGAAGACCCACCCCTGAAACCTGTGCTGCGCAGGTCTGGGAGGAGCTTCTTCTTTTTACAAAGTAAGTTAAATTTGAGGCAACGGAAAAACCTTAACAATTGCCAGATTTTTATAAAGTTCAGTTTAAGAGCACAGACTTTGAACTTGAACCCTTGATAGGCCACATGCTTTCTGCATGATATTGTACAAGTAACATACTGATTTCGCTTCAATTTCTTCATCTGAAAAATGAGGAAAATATGTTACCTATCCCAAACATTGTCATAAAAATCTCTATAATCCCAAAGGACTTGGGGAAATAGCTTAAAACACCCCAGCAAATTTCTTTTGATGTCCCACGTTTTATCTCTATAACGAAGCATTGCTAAATTCCACTTCATAATATGTTTATTTTAATATAAAATTGTGACTTCAAATATGGAATAAAATTAATTATTTGTTCCACCATGTCCTTATAAAATTGATTCTCCATTTCCAAAAAGATGTGTTCTGCTGATACGATCACTTTGCAAGCTTCCCTGCACAGCTCCTCCCAAAGCTCAGTATTTACTGCGTAACTTCCATGGGGGCCTGGGTTTGGGCATGTGCGCGTGTATTTGAACAGGACCTCTTCTTGTAGTATTATCTGGCAAAGAAAGAGTGCCTTCCCAACATTTCTTAGGAGCCTGATCTGCTTACTTGTAGGAGTTGTGTATGAAGGAAGGCAAAATGTGTGCATAAACTCCTTCCTAGGATTCTGTGCAGCTTTCAAAAGCTGAATTTCAAAGAAGCCTTTCAGTATATTATGAAATTAGTAACTGGAAGGAATTGATGTAGCTTTTAAAAGAAATGAAAGTTTCCAGAGAGTGTTAATGCTCTGCTAGAATGAACATCAGTAGGCAGGTAAGTCAGTCATACAAAATGAAATTATATATGCACCTATTAAAGATTACCTTCTTGCCAAATAAATGAAAAATTTGATGAGACGTATTGCTTGTAATTGAAAGCCCTTGATTGCAGGGGTATAATGGCAACAGAAATTTGAGGCAACTTGTTCAAATGAATTCCTTTTACAAAAATATTGAAAATGCAGATTTCAAAGGCTATTTTACTGTCTTCCAAATGTTTGAAATCAGAAATATAAAAGGAACAAAATGAATCTTTTTGTACTAAATCATCTTAGAGGGTAAAATCTTGTTCTTTTGTTAATATAAATACTATTTGTTCAAAACAGTATTTTAAATAATTTAGCATGTGTGAGCTAAATAATTTACAGTTTCAAGTTAGATGACAGATGTTTATTAGAAACCATTTATATGAAACAAAAAAGAGGTATCTTTTGTATAAAGGTGAAGGGCAAAATCAGAGGATATAAGAGAAAAATAAAAGGAAAATCCACATTGAGCAAAATTTTGAGACTTCAGGAAGGCGTGGAGGCTTTAAATGGTAAAAATTGTTGGCAGGTAGAACTGGCACTTAGAAAGCTAAAGAGCCCAACCGTGAAGGCCTTACCAAGCAAAAGTTTCTCTATTCATGAAATCATTACGATAAAGTAATAAAATGACTTCGTGTCCTGAAAACCAAAAGTGTTGTATCGGTGATGGATGGTGTCACTATTCATCGCCAAAGTTCTGCTGTCCATTTAAGTTCTCCTTCTCCTATTAAACTGGCAGTTTCATCACCATATTCAATTTTCTTCTCATGTCTGTTTCCCCATCATTCTGTCATTTTCTTCATCAAGTCCGTATGAGTAAAGGAAGTGGCAGAGCTGCCCTCAGCACAGACTTTGTCTAGGCAACTCTTCTGTCACTTTGGCACCTGCAACTTAAAGGACAGCATTGCATTTCTAGTTTTTGCTTAGCTCTGTGCTGGTGCCAAGCCAGCTCCGGTCAAGGGCTTTAGTAAATAAAGGCAATAAAACTTCATAGGAAAGAACTTCAGGGCTGTATGTTGTTTTCTCCTGGAAGAATTCCCCTTCACATATAAGGTGTCCCTTTCCTAGCATGTCTTCTTTCATGCCAAAGCCCCCTCTTTTTGAGTAACAATGGGCTCAAACGATACAGTAAGTCACTTTTGTCCTCTTGCTTCATTTCATTTTGTCACAAGTGACAGGTGTTTCAGCTGAACAAATTCCCTTCTTCCTTGCAGGACTAGTAACTTTGAGTTTGTTGAAGGTGAGTTTTTCTGTGCAAAAACTAGTAAAGAAGTAAATGATTATCTCAAGATTTCCTCACTAAATACTTCACACGAGTTTAATGCTGTGATTTAAGTATAATTTGTCATTTTCAGTGCAATGCAAAGTTAATGTTTAGGCTTTATGTTTCCCTTGGCTAGTTTTCACTTTGCTCATTCAAGCAAATCTTGTGCCTTTTCCTCTTTATTCCTTTTTAATTTGAACACTTACTATGAATGAAAGGGAATTTATGTAGAAGGAATTGCGTTGTCATTGGAAAGATTTTCTTAAAGTATTTTAATAATATCTGAAATAATATTGATTTATGTGTCTGCTGACCATGAAGGTGAATAAATTAGGTATTTTGACTTGTTTTACGATGCATGTTAGTGAACTTCCCCCACACACATTAGGGGCTTTGTGTTTTACATGAATTTGGTTGCTATAGACCAACACTAGGGGTCACCCTTTCTTATTTCAAAGTTTTAGTCATTGCCCAAAACCCACTGACAGTCCGTTAATCTCAATAGTAAGCAATATTGTAAAGGAAACCAAAAGGCTTTTGCCTGCAAGAGTGCCAGTGACTTTGCCTTTTGTCTTCGCCTGCCATAACAGGTTTATGGATGAGGAAAGGCCATTGAGCTTTTGGGGGCTAAAATTATTTTGAGAATAACAACTCAGTTGGTTTGAAGAGGACTCTTTAGACAATAAGCATTTTGGGGTATAATTTATAGGGTACCACTTAAAACCCTTAAGTTTAAAAATGAGTTGTTCATGTGACAATTTACTTACTGATAGGATAATGACTTTGGTTAATAAAAGAATGCAGATATTTTCATAAAAAGAAATGGGAGGAGTTAGTTAATTAATGATTATACATATCCTAACCATGGGTTTATAAAACTTATCTGAGAATGAAATTATAGATATAAACACATGCTGAGCTACATAATGCTGTTTGTTCATGTTTTCTTTGCCATGTGCTTTAGTATCTGGTTAAAAAAATTTTATTTATAATAATGCGAAGAATTTGTAGAGTAACGATCATTAGTTATAGATTTGCTGCACAGTTCAATTTTGTAGATAGTTCTTATAGTTTTATTAGGAAGCTTGTATCTCTTGATCCCTATCTCTTCTCAGTTGGAATACTTTAAACACAATGTGCCTCTAAAAACGATCACTCAGAATCCCAAAGAGAACTACTTCTTTCAATAATTCTAATCAACCGTCCTCAATTCTTCTTTTTTTTTCTTTACAAACTTTTACATCTGCCTCCTTCTCCCTTATAAATTTTCCTGGTTTTGAATAGATTTCCATTGATCTTTCATTTTAGACATCCAGATAAGAAAGATAATACTTTCAGCTGTTGAATGCTTAATATGTGCTAGGCATTCAGTCTTCACATCATCTTTATCCTATATAATAAAAGCCCAGCAACCAAATAGTGGAATGACCAGAACTACCATTTGACCAGTCACTGTGACTTGCACTGACCATCAGGGGGCATTCAATGCAGGAGCTGCCCCCTGATAGTCAGTACACTACCACAGTGAGAGCACTGCTCAGCTGACTGGGATGAGCAGCTGCTCCTGCTGCGAATCCCAATCCCAGGCCGAATCCCAATCCCAGGCCGATGGGCAGGAACCTGGGCTATGATCATCACCTCCTCACCCCAGGATCCTCCTCCTCACCCCCTGCTGCCTCTTCCAGATGCCCACAGGCAGCGCAGTGCCACCGCTGGGCTCTCAGAGCTGACCCCGGAGGCTGGGAGGCAGGTTTGTGGCTGCCGCAGGACTGAGGCTTACTTTGCTGCCTCTCAGTGATATTGTCCTTCGGCCCGCCCCCCTGGAGGGGCGAGTGCTCCGGCTCCATGGAAGATGCTGGACCAGGGAGCAGCCGCTCAGAGGGCAGGTCCACAGCCACTTGGCTGACTAGGATGAGCGGTATTCCCACAGTGGGTCAGTTCCTGCAGGTCACACCCCCGCCAGTGCACGAATCCCTGCAGCAGACCCCTAGTCTTCTAGATAAAGAAATGAGGCACGGAGTAAGTAGAAGTGCCAGAGGTAGGATCTGAACCAGGGCTGCCTGACCATAGGAAACATAGTCTGGGCTATGGCAAGGTGGCCAATTGACCATACCTGTAAGTCAGTTACATGTGTAGAGCACATACTTAAACATTAAGTGGCAAATGTATGATTTGGGTAATTTTCATTCTGTTTGTGGAAGTGTAGGCTTCAAGAGAGGTCACCAGGCTCATCAAATACCCTCTTCTTTCTCCAATCCTTCTCTTAAATCCAGTATCTCCTCTACAGCTAATAGATTTTCTTGTATAAAATTAAACATTTTAATTTCTATTCAAAATAAATGTTTAGAGCTATCTTTTCTCAAACACCAATTGTTCTCTTCCACCTAGTCTTTCTCATTCTTACTCGAGATTTCCTTATGCCTCTTTCAGCTACTAAGTAATGAAGAAAAAAACAAAACAAACAACAACAACAAAACTTTGAGCTATCTTTAAGAGTAAACCCAGGTGCTATCAATTTACTAATTTCAGTACCTAAATACCATTTGCTTGAAAGTTTATCCATATCCCATTTCAAAATTAAAGTAGTTCATGTATTGATCTCATGTTTCCTGCTTTGGCTTCATATATCACTCTTAAACTAATTTATACAATATTTGTAAATATAAAAGTCAGAAATTAACCATAAAGAAAATAATAGATAAATTTGCTACTTAAATTTCAAAAGACAATATAGAAAAAGAATGCAATCCAACTGACAAACTTTTTTCATGATATACTAGTAGCCCTGTGCACAAATCCGTGCGCCAGTAGCTCCCTGCCGGGCCTGACCACTGCGCCTGCTGTCCAGAGGCTCTCCTTGACCCAGAAGCCCATCCATGGCTGAGTGCAGAATGCTTGCCTTATTGCTGGGGTGACAATGCAAGCATTCCCCCCTTGGCTACTCTGTGCCTGCTGCCCAGAGGTCCTCCAAACCAGGGTGGAATGCTTGCCTTGTTGCTACAGCAACAAGGCAAGCATTCCGCAAGGCCACTCACGCTGCCCGCTCTCAGTGGCCACCTGCTGACCCCCCCAGGACTGGGGGTCTCCAGCAGGGCTGAGAGGACTGGGCACTGCCATCTTTGCGACAGAGTGATGGTTAATTTGCATATTACCCTTTTATTAGATAGGATATGCCAGAACTAGTCTGACACTCAATGCTTTTGTGTGCCCAGTGGTATTTATTCCTAGTTTTTGATGCAGCCTCACACTACTT
This sequence comes from Murina feae, assembly GCA_004026665.1. Lineage (NCBI taxonomy): Eukaryota > Metazoa > Chordata > Mammalia > Chiroptera > Vespertilionidae > Murina > Murina feae. The sequence goes on along the minus strand of PVJC01014059.1, from coordinate 16,563 downwards.
CTATCCCCTTGAAAGGCTGCTTGTCTCCCACTTTGACAGTATGCTTATTTTGGTGCTTTCCGTCTCTGAATTCCCTGGTCATAGGGGTGGGCTCTTGACCCAAGCCTGGCCAGTTGGAGCACTCCCTTCTCAGCCACAAGAAGGCTCATGGGATGTCCATTGGCCAAAGGGAGGGCAATGGGAGTCTCTATTATTAGTAAAGTGAGGCTGTGGAGTTGAATGTGAGTTGAGTGAAGCGTAGGTCACAGAATCTCTCTCTTGGCTCTGAGATTTGTAACTGGGGGATAGTGTAAATCTGGAAAGGGCGGCCAGTGACAATACTTTTATCTCCACTTTTTTATCCTATAAAGGAAACTGAAGTGAAAGAGAATGAGGACATTATTGCGAGAGAATTGGAGATAAGAAATACATTCAGCTCTTATGACATTGTTTGGATGCTCAAATTTAGTCATCCTTGAAATAATCGCCCTTAGAAGATTTTCCCTTTATAATACTTTCAGTTGTCTTTCTATCATTAATAATCTGAAGGATCCTAACAAAACTCTTATTATGTTAACATTCCTTTCAAACAACTTGAGAAATGGGCAAAATTATGAAAATAAATTAGAAAGGTCAAACAAATAAAAAATCAGATCCCTATTTCATACTTGCCACTAAAATACAAAAGATTGAGATAAAGTTTTAAATGTAGGGAAAATGATCAAGAAGAAAATATAGATGTATGTATATTTTTTCTAATCTTGGGATAGCAAAGATTTTCCTTATAAGAATCATAAGGGAAAAGAGAGTCAAATTTGACTACATGCAAACAAAATAATAATGTAAACAAAATAATAATAAATAATACTTTAGGAACCTTTTTAATAGTTAAAGACATAAGTATAAAGTTTAAAGAAAAACAGAATTCAATAATTGGGGGAGAAGGACAACAGGCCATTACTAGAATAATACTAATGGCAAGAAATAAAATTTAGCCTCAAGATAATCAGATGCAAAAGAGAATAAGTGAGCCTCTTTTTTATTCTTCAGACTGATAATGACCAAAAGATGTAATAACCTCTAGTATGGCATCTATAAAACAAAGCAGGACTTTCTACTGCACTATTGGTAGGAGGGTAAAAAAATTTGAGTATAGGGCAGAATATTTTTATGTATTAATTAAAAAATATTGCCCTAACTGGTTTGGCTCAGTGGATAGAGCATCAGTCTGCAGACTGAAGGTTCCCAGGTTTGATTCTGGTCAAGGGCATGTACCTTGGTTGCAGGCACATCCCCAGCAGGGGATGTGCAGGAGGCAACTGATAAATGCTTCTCAATGATGTTTCTAACTCCATCCATCTCCCTTCCTCTATGTAAAAACTCAATAAAATAAGTTTAAAAATGTCATTGAGTGCCTACAAGATCCTCAGTACTATGCTAGTCCTTGAGATTAAAGCAGCAAACATAATAGACAAAAATCTCTGACCTCACAGAATTTTATTCTATCAAATTAAATGTGCAAACCCTTTGACCCAATAATTGCATTTGTAGAAATTTATTTTCAAAAACGTTTGTACAAAATGTGCTGCAGTTTGTGAAATATGTTCATTATGGTGCTGTTAGTTATATGAAAAATTAGAAACAAGCTAAAAATTCATCATTATAGGACTGGCTGAATAAATTGTGGTAGTCATTGTGTAAAAATTTCCTGTAGCTATTAAAACTAATGAGGTAGGTTTAAGCCTATGAGTTTAGGCATAAAATATGTTTTGTATATGTACATGTTTGCAAAGGAGAAATTCTGGAAGTATAAACATAAAATGGTTTCTTTCAAGGTGAAATTATGGCAGACTGTCCTTTCTTGATGCATTTCTAAGTAGTGAATGTGTTTTCTAAAGGTTATGTTTTGTTTGTGTAATCAGATTTTTCAAATGAAGTATTAAAAAATACACAACCTTATTAGTGATCAAAGAAGTCCTAATTAAAACAACATGGGATACTATTGTTGCCTTTCAAATTGGTTAAAAAAAGAAATAGAAGAAATAACTGTGTTAGCAAAGGTATGGAGAAAATGACACGGATGTTCTATAGACACCATCTTTTCTAGGGGCAGGCAGTACTTAGGCAGAGTCAGCTGTCAGGCTGACTTGTGGTTTTAGGCAATACTGTCCCCTAGTGGTCATCATTATCTGGTCATACATACTTTGCAACTTCCAAGGGACTAGAAAAGAACTAGGGAGAAGATGCTCCTCTAAGAGTCTAGTCCTATGCAGAGTCCATGCATGGGCAGGCTTAACCATACAAGAAGACATAAATTTGTTTACGTCCAAATCTCCAAATCCTGACTTTGTTTTCTGAGAAAAAGGCCAGTGATATGAAAGGAGAGAACTATTCTCAGGGCCCCAATGCTATGAAAGAGCTAGGGAAGAACTCTTTTGTTGAGTAAATGAAAAACACACATCAGTGTTCAGAGGTCAAGAAGAGGGTGGGGCCTGGCTCAGGTTGGGCCTGTTTCAGGGAGGAAGAGTTAGGAGGACTGCAAGATTAGAGCGCCACCATCAGGGGAATTACAGAACTGTCCATGTCTCCCTTACTCTTCTAGCCCAGCAATTATAGGAGAGTAAAAGGGAAAAAAAACACCAACTTCTCTTTGATTGTGTTATCACACTACCTTAGACACATTTGTATTACCAGCAAGAGACCAGTGAAGTAAATCCACTTATTAAAGACCAAAAAGTATATCTGTTCACCTAAAAACTCCTCTTGTAGGAATCTGCCTCAAGGAAATGTACTTGGCATACCCACAAATTTATGCACCAGAATGGTTATTACAAATAGTATATAATCTAAGGTCCAATAATAAGGGATTTCTGGAAAATATTGATGATATTATCATGTGATGCAGGGGTCCTCAAACTACGGCCCACGGACCACATGCGGCCCGCCGAGGACATTTATCCAGTCCGCTGGGTGTTTTTGCCACCTTGTTTTTTTAAACAAGATATGTGCAGTGTCCATAGGGATTTGTTCATAGTTTTTTTTTTAACTATAGTCCAGCCCTCCAATGGTCTGAGGGACAGTGAACTGGCCCCCTGTTTAAAAAGTTTGAGGACCCACAGGGTAGCCTTCAGAATCATCTTGAAGAAGACTTACTGTCAAGGCAGAATATTAAAATATTTTTATTAAGTGAAAATAATAGGTTGCAAAACAATATGTAACCAATTTTGTAGGAAACCTAAAAACTATGCATATAATCATATGATTGAAAGGATATATATACCAAAATGTTAACAGTGAATAGTTAGGATTATTTTATGATTGATATTTTCTTCTATCTTTTACATTTCTGAATTTTTAAATGAACATACATTACTATTATAATTTCTCTCATAAAACCCTAATATGCAAATAGACCAAACAGTGGAACTACTGAACAACCAAACAACTGGTCGCTGTGATGTGTGCTGACTTCCAGGGGTTGTGCGCAGAACATGGTGGGCATGGGCGGCAGGCGACAGAGCACGCAACATGTTCTGCTGCCTGCATCAGCTGTGACAGGATGGTGGAGCAGGTGGGTGGAGGCGCCAGACCAAGGCAGGGTGCCCATTGTTTTCATTGGGGTGAGCCTCTAGTGATTAGGGAGAATTCTTTACTCTTGGCCACAGTCCCGCCAGACACTTGCATCCATTGCCGGCACCCGGCGCAAGCCCCAATCGCTAGGCACTGTGAGTGGGTGCAAGCGGCGGCTGCCAGTCCCAATCACCCCCGAGGGCTTCTCCACCTCCCCCTGCTCCTGAGAGGTTATTGGGGCAGCAGCCACTGCTCACACCTGCTGATGGTGCAATCCCCACTCGCACCCACTGCTGGTACCAGCCCCAATCGCTCTGCGCCATCAGCAGGTGGGAGTGGGACCAGCACCATCAGCATGAGGGAGCAGCAGGGGCAGGAGCGGGGCTGTCGGCAGACAAGGGACCAGGGGCCATGGTGGGGGGCGCTAGGCGGGAGAGCAGAGGATGAGTCAAGATCTGCCCTATGCCCATCGCAGCCTTGTGGCCCACAGTTCCTTTCAAGGTGTACAAATTTGTGCACTGGGCCCCTAGTCTATATAATAAAAGCCTAAGCGACCATTATGGGAGAAAGACCAGAATGACCAGTCACTTTGATGCATGCTGACCACTAGGGTACAGATGCTCAACACAGGAGCTGCCCCCTGGTGGTCAGTGTGTTCCCACAGGGGAAGCACTGCCAGTGCAGCGGCAGTGGCAAGAGCCTCTCCCACCTCCGCCACAGCACTAAGGAGCAGCAAGCTGAGGGGTAAGGAGCAGCAAGTAGGTGGTTGGTAAGGAGTGAGGGGTCCCAGACTGTGAGAGAGCACAGTCCAGGCTGAGGGATTCTCCCCCCCGCCCGCCCCGGATTTCATGTACTAGGCCTCTAGTAAGAAAATATTTAATCTAGGAAACAATACCCTCTTGAATTGTTAAGTGCAATTCTACTTCTTTCTTTTAACTGTATCATAATAGATTTTTACTGGCTTAATTTATGAGTCAGTAACTTTTTTTTTAAAGTGTATAATCAGATATGATTTGATATACATGCATATGGACCATGAAAACGAATACCACATCAAGATACTACACATATCCATCACCCCAAAAGGTTCCAGGGGCGTCTTTGTGATTCATCCCTCCTGCATCCTGTCACTCATCCTCAGGCACCCGGTAATCTGTTGTCTGTTTATGTAGATGAGTTTGCATTGTCCAGATTTTTAAATGCATGGAATCATACAGCATTAAAGAGTCAGTGATTTCAGTTGGGCTGGTGTGATTCAGTGTTTGAGCGTCGACCCATGCACCAGAACATCATGACTGGACTTCTGGTCGGTCAGGGCACATTCCCTGAGTTTGGGCTCAAGCCCCAGTTGGGAGTGTCCAGGAGGCAGCAGATCAATGATTCTCTCTCATCACTGATGTTTCTATCTCTTCCTCTCCCTCTTCTCTCTGAAATCAATAAAAATACCTTTAAAAAAAGAGTCAGTGATTTTGGATAGCCTAAAATGTATCTTTAAGATTGTTCTCTTGATTTTTAATCACAAATAATATCATGATATGTATAACACAGCTTAAAAAATTAAGTCTTTTTTAACTAGGGTGCCTGACATGTATAGGTTGGGAAAGTATCTTCTATAAAACAGAGCTAATGCTGTTGTCTATCCCATTGGCTATTTGAGATGTAAATGAAATTGATTTATGAGAAAGGCCTGACTCATAGTAAATACTCTGCAATTATTATCATCATCACTGGCAACTGGAAACAGTAACACAACAGATGTAATAGTCTATATTCTACATGACATTCTGATATCATATCTATTATATTATTGTCTCTTCCTTTGCTTTTAGCATTTCACTGGTCATATATGCAAAGAGTTCTAGTAGAGCCATTTAGAAAAAAAAACCCTCCTTCTCTACTCTTAGGGCTGACAAAAATATCTTTTTGATAAAAGTTTAGTCAAGCTCCTCTGAAGTCTTTTCCCAACTAGGCCTTCACTTCCATGGCCTTCTTTGCATTACCCGCTATTAGCAAGAATCCTGCTAAGTTGGTTTATCCAGAATCCCCTACTCTCATTATCTCATAACCCTTGATACCTGATCAGGTTCTTCATCTTCCACCATCTCCCAGGTTATATTTGTGATATCTGATTATCCCAGTCTGCCTTCATCAAGAATCCTTTTAGGTCAGTTAAGCTAAAATCCTTCCTTTCATGTTTCCTCTGAGTAATATTTTTTTATCCATTGACCATCCCTCACCCTCACCCCAGCTCCTTGGCTATATGAATGTTATATTTGAAATTGAGCCCACTTCTGTATAGAAGTCTCTTTCCCTCTATTGCAATAATTCTGAATAAAATTTGTTGTAATTTACCCCTTTACTGTCTAGGTTTGGGTTTCTTTGACAGCCTCCTATTCGTTTTTAAAAATATTATAAACTGCTGTGGGGGTGGGGTGGGATGGAAGAAGCTAGTCTCACAGGGTAATCTCTACAACCCATGTTGCAGTTTGCCACAGGCACAGACAAGCCTTTAACTTTCTCTTCCAACATGGACTCTATGAGTTGGTTCATTTTGTTCTAGCAAAAGTGTAATTGCATGATGTGTTCAGGGGATAGAACACTACACCTGTTTGCTTGACTTTAGTCGTGGGTGGTATGGTTGAAAGCGTGGTTATAGGCGCAAGAGGCAGTGATATCTTATATGACTCCTTCCTCCTCCACCTCTTTTTGTATAGTGATAAAATAATTATTTAATGGTAAAAATGATAAATGTTTATAAGCATAATATGGATGCATAACTATCTTTTATAATACTACAGCTAGCAGGAGTTTTCTAGTTTCCTCTTTTTTTTTTATTACAGTCTCTGTTGTTTCATTTATTTTTGGCAGGGAAGTCACAGATTGATTTCTGTTACAGAAAGAAGGCTAAAAACTGTCAAAAACTCCTAGACAAGGCAATTTAATCTTAATAATCAGCTAGCTGAATGAATGTCATTCAGATGCAAAGGTACCACCAAACATTCTGGAGCATTTAAACCCAATTTATTTTTAATCTCTCAATAGGCAAATATTGAAACTGAGTAGTAAAATCTGTAAAGTAAAAGATAATGCTTTTTCATGGCTTTTGGAAAAAATAAGAGCCCCTGAGTCCTTTGCCAGTTGTTTCTTTTCATCTCTTTCAATTGGCTTATTGTTTTAGGCTTTGTACCTCACTCAGAGGCCATTTAATCAGAAAAGAAGTTTTTATTTGCATATTTTGTTGGAGGCTCTGAAGCTTGTTTCCTTGGAAACTTTGATTGCATGAACAGTTATTTACATAAACAATGTTCTCATCAAAGCTAATGACTCCAAAGGAATATTAATAGTTGGCCCCACATAAAACATAAATTAAAACTAAGATATTTTTTATGTTGAGATTCATTATGATTAGCAGAACTTGGTTACCTTCATCAATGACATGAAATAATTATACACTCGCAGAAAACTTGCCAAATGATGTACTTTATATAAAGATATCTCTTTTACTCAGCTCAGGTCTTAGAGGTGAAAAGTCAACCGAAATAGTTGTTTGAATTAGAATATAAGAAAAAAAAAATCAACATTTAACTCTAAGTTAAAACAAGTGAATTTGTATTTGTTTGTTGAAGGAGTTCCAAGACTTTTTACTTTGATGGATCAGCTGAGAGAAATTATACTTTTTTTACTAATATTATCACATATATAATGTATTGTGGACTCGATCCCCAGTGTGGGGCTTGCAGAAGGCAGCCGATCAATGATTCTTTCTCATCATTGATGTTTTCATCTCTCTCTCTCCCTCTCTCTTCCCCTCTGAAATCAATAAAAAATATTATTAAAAAATTGAGTGTAAATGCCTTGTAGATTTTTTTCAAGTCTCCTGTCAACCTTCAACGTTTTACAGTTTTCTTATTTACTAGAGGCCCAGTGCACAAAAATTTGTGCACTTGGGGGGTGGGGGGTTTCCCTCAGCCCAGCCTGTGCCCTCTCGCAGTCTGGGAACCCTCGGAGGATGTCCACTTGCCAGTGGGGAGCAGGTCTAAGCTGCAGTCGGACATCCTTAGCACTGCTGAGGAGGCAGGAGAGGCTCCCACCATCACCGCTGTGCTGGCAGTCATCAGCCTGGCTTGTAGCTGAACAGATCTCCCCCTATGGGAGCACACTGACCACCAGGGGGCATCTCCTGCATTGAGCATCTTCCCCCTGGTGGTCAGTGTGTGTCATAGTGACCAGTCATTCCCAGTGGCTCTGCTGTTAGGGTCAATTTGCATGTTACCCTTTTATTATATAGGATACTTCATACAACAGAGAATATGGTAGTGACTCATAATTACTCATTCTTTCAGAGCATTTAACTTAGACAAAATAGCAAACCCATCATCAATCACATGCCTTCAATTTGTATAAAATTTATTTAAATCCATAATTGTTGTGACAAGTATAACTGGTTTAAAAAGGAAATTCAACTGAATATCGGTAATCATATAATACTACTTGGGAGCATATGCACTCAAAATTTACTGAGTACTACAGGGGAGAAACTTTATAGTGTCTTAGACTCAGTGGCTGGGCCTGAAATTATAGTGACATGGACACATTAACAGGAGAAAAATATACATTTTAGTAATATGTTTATATGCACATGAAAGTTTTTAAAGGGAAAACAAAGGCTCAAACAAGCTGTTAGAGCCAAGAACTCATATATGTATTTAAACAAAGAATAATAAATTGTGGGATGTGACAAGAAAATGAGCCTTGGGCTAGGGGCAAGGGCGGCAGTGTCACTGTGACTCGGAAATGTATGGAGAAAGTAAATGGAAAACGGGTTGTTGTTTTTTTAAGTAGGTTAGTTTATATAGGTCCAATTTGGTGTCTGAGGAAAGAATATTCTTTACTTTCTGGCAGAGGAAGAACACCTGTGTCCATGGGAAATTTTATGACCTGCTTTTAGGTAGAAAGGGGGAGGAGTGGTTAGAGAGCCATTCCTGCATCTATTTCTCAAGAGTCTTTAGTTCCAAATAATCACTGTGCCACAGTGGCAAATTTTGGGATGCATGTTCCGAATCCCTTATTAGTTAGGTGTACCAAGCTGTGTGTTTTGTGGTGGAGACACAAGAGCAGATAAAACAGGTGAGAATCTCTGCCAGCATGGAGAAATAAATTAGTAAATAGTTTAGTAAATGACTATAACCTGTCTTATGTCAAATCAGAGGTGCCCTGTGCCTGACTACCTTTTTCACAGTCACAAAGTGCTCGTGGTTCTTTCCCTGCCTGCGGCCCACCATGTTGAACTTGAGAGCTTATGGCCCTTCTCACATTCAGAGGACTTTTCTTCACTTTTAAGTCTTTGAAGTTGAAAAATATATGTGATCTGTCTGAAGATGTGACCAATCTTTTTGAAACTAGAGGTCAGGAGAGTCCAAAGCTTGTGGTGCCTGTCACCACCCAGCCGAAAAGCAGAGACGGGGATTGAATTATACATGCACATTTAATAATATCAGATGCTGGAAATAGCATCTGGGGAGGTGACAGGTAAAAACCCTGTCATCCACCATCCCTTAAGCTTTAGGAGAAAGCTTATACAGGGGAGTCAGGGGAAGGGTGAGGGCATGGCATAAAAGAGGGTCTGATGATCGGTCCTGGAATTTAGCCCCTGTGGGGATCTTGGGTCTTAGTGAATGTTTTCATTACTGGTTCCCAGAACAGGATGGTCTGCGTTTTGAAACCAGTCAGGTGGTAGTCGGATGTGGGTCTTCCCGGTGTTTCTGAAACCTAATGGATGAGACCTACCCGATCAGCCCCTGCATTCCTGGTGGCCAGGCATGTAAGTTCAGGGCCAGCTTAAAAGTCTCAGTGTTCTTGCCTTATCAACTGAAAGCCGCAACAAAATCTTAGCCAGAACATAAGGTTAAATATATACAATTCATTGATCAATCATACATTCTGTTAGGAAAAGGGAAGCAAAGGAAAAAGGAAAAACCCTACTTTTAGATTACCTTTGTATCCCTGTCCTTTTCACTTACCCTTTACATCTACCATGACTTTTTTTTTTTTTCATACTTTGAGCGAAGTATACACTTTGGCTGAGATTTTCTCCAGCCTGACCTCTTTGAGTAGAAGTTTAAGGACCCTTAGGGAATACTTGGCCACATTCAGGATGCAGTGGACATTAGTAGGATTTTTATGATAGAAATGGTGAGAGTAACTTACTCTGTTGAGCCAACCAAATAAACGGAATCTTCCTTATATATTTGTTAGTGCATTATAATATTTGGCACGAAGTGCAGTTAAGCATGCTATCATATTTTTTTTTCTAATTGGCACACTGAATATGTTTTCTTGCAGAAAATATAAACACTACAGCTTTAACCCTATTTTGATATATTAGTATCATTTTATCTACAGAGCAATATTTTCATAAGGATTATATTTACTTATAACTATTTTTGTCAGTACCACAAACCTACTTTCAAAACACTTTCTTTTTCTTTTCAATGACGGGTTTACTAAACCTTTTCAGTACTTTTTTTAAAAAAAAAACACCCTGTTATGACATAGTACTTCAGAGAGAAATCAAGAAGAAATTTGAAAAAAAAAAAAGTTTGTTTTATTTTACCTTGTGAAGAAAAGAGAGAACTGTGACTCTTTTTCAGTAAACCCCAACACTGAACATATATAATGTGATAACTCATTCATTAGGATACTCCCACTGTGTCAGTAAATGAAAGACTATTTTTCAACTTTGCCTTTTCCTATTTGTTTACCAAAACAAATTCAACTTAATTGCAGTTTTCCTTTTGTTGCTATTGTGATTTCTGATGAAGCACTTTAGGCAAAGCGGAATCACTTGTATGTATGGGAATTAAGTGGTGGGACAATCTTGGATTCAAAAGAAACAGGCATTACATGCTGTGTGTTGTCTCTTGATCTTTTTTTCTTTTTGGATAATACTGAGCAGTTTTAAATTTTTCCGTTTTTCAGAAAATATTTTGATAACGTTTTCAACTTGAAACTGAGCTTTTTTTCATGTATTAATAATGTGTTTAGTAAACCTTAAGTGGCAGGCAGTGTTCTAAACATTTGAGATATATCTGTGTAAATAAAACATCAAAGATTCTTGACCTCTGCTTTCATCAGGGAAGGCATTTGATAAAAAAAAAAACACATAAGAAATAAGTGAGTTATATTTTGTTAGATGAGAAACACTATAGAAAAGGCAGCAGAGGAGGCTAGGAGGATTGGGAGTGTTAGAATGGTGGATTTCCGTAAGTCCCTTTTGGAAGGTGATTTGGGGCAAACGTCTGACAGAGAAGGGAAGTTAGTTTGTAGGTGTGGTGGGGAGAGGAAACTACTAGAGTTTCTGAGGTAGAAGTGTCCCTGGCAGGAGAGAGAATGGAAAGGGGGCTAGGAGGCAGGAGCTGAGTAATTGAAGTGACATCGGAAAGGGAGGTCAAAGCAGTGGAGTCATCTTAGATGAAGGTTTAAGTGCTGAGAATAAAGTTTATGTGGCCAGAGGATGAAGTAGAAAGACTGGTTGGGAGACTATTGAGGTAAAATAGATGAGAAATGATGGTGGTGCAGACCTTAGATTTTGCACGGTAGGATTCTGGACATCTTTTGAAGGCAGAGCCCTGAAAACTTTTTAGAAAGGTATTCTGTTTCTCTGCATAGGATAGAAATCATTTATAGCAAAAATTCTATCATTGCTTTGTAATATTTCTAGATGAAATTTATTACTCTTCCTTATCATAAAAAAAGTGCTAGAAGTCTGTCTTATACTCACACACACAAACTAGAGAAGGTGTTTTTTTAGTGGAAGTGATAGATGCTTGGAGTTATATTTCCCAGATTGTTTATAGATTAGTTTTTAAAGATGAGCTTGGCTCTCCTACTCTGTATCATTTCTTAGTGCTTTGAACATAAACACATGAAATAATTACATAAATACTGTAATTCGTGCCATATTTTAATTTTAAAATTTATTTTCAAAATAAAAACCACAGATAAGAAAGATGATATGCATACATATACATACATCACATATATTCTATCTTTTAAAATGGACATTCCTAAACTAATAATAACATTTTCTTTTCTTACCAATTTACTTGAAATGAAAAGACTGACCTTTTGAAATGTTCACAGATGTACCTCACATTTTTTCTCTTTTCTGTAAGTGCTGGTTCTGGTCAGAAATTGAAAAACAAATCAAGTATCAGCAACCTATTTAACATTGTTGTCAGAATCATTCAACTTCACATAAAGCTTCTCACTAGATCTTTGACACCCTGTTAAAAGAAGGTATTTATGTTTTCTTTTTCAGTCTTTTACCCTAACCTCTATTTTAGCAGCTTATTTTCTTTCAAAACAAAAAATTATGTCATAACTAGTATATTACTCTCTATTGACATAAAGACACATTGAAATTTCTTAAGTTGAAAGAAGTGATGTGATAACGGAAAAGACAGAGATGGAAATGATTCAACTGAATACCAGAGTGTGTACCATCATGGCAAAACCCAGTCATTTTCCTGGATAGAAATCTTATTGTCCTGAACATCTTCTAATCTTTTACATCAGTTTGAGTTTGGCAACCTCGGTCTGACTGACAGTTGAAAAATATGTGTTGAAGGTTTCATTTTTTCCCCTTCAATTTGAGTAGTGATTAGCTCATTTCTTCTGGCAAAACCCACATTCTCTTTATTGGAATTTAGGCAGCTATCTTAGTTCTTCATGAACGACATGGCCCTAAAATAATAACAGAAATGGAGAAAAAAAGAACTCATGATAAATATTCGCAGTCCTCAATTTGAGTCCATGTACTTAGGGTTTTTAATGTTTTATTTTGATCAATTTCAGTTGCTAAACACCACTCACAAATTTCTCTGTCCAGCCAGACCTTTCCCCTGATTATGAGGCTTTATATCTGTCTACAATTAATGAATACCAAACTGAACTCCCAGTATATCCTTTTTCCTACAATGTCACTCATTCAAACTCCATAAAAGTCCTCTTTCTCTTAATTGATAGCATATAATTCTTTCCATTGCTGTGGCCCCCAAGTTTGGATTCATCCTTGATTCCTGTTTTTCTTTCTTTTCTCACGTTCAGTCATCAGGAAATCATATTTGCAGTAATTTTAAAGTATACCATCTAACTCCTTCTCTTTTCTGAACCAGCATATATGGATTAATGCTTTCAACAGACTTCTAAGTGGTGCATTACTTCTTGCCTTGCTTCTTTACCATTTATTCCCATTACAGCAACTAAGTAATCCATTTAAAACACAATTTTCATGTCACGTCTCTGTTGAAAATCTGCATTTGTTCCCACTTCAATTGGAGTAAAAGCTGGAGTCTTTAAAGGAGCCTACAAGTCCCTATACAACCTGGCCTGTAGTTACAGAAAAATAGTGTCCAATGTCCATCAGCAGAAGAGGCTCCAGCAAACACACCTGGATCTCAGATGAATATACTGAGAGGCTCCCTTTAGGAGTTAGTGAAAATCAGAGGTGTCTTCACAAAGCTATAATCAAGATGCTACTTAGCTCAGTTCCTGTGTAGATTAATATGATAGTTTTTGACTCTATGTGCTAAGCAGAGAGAATAAAAAACGTCTGTGGAGCAAGTCAATATTATCTGGAGCCACAGCTTCGCACAAAATTTGTGCTGTTTCATTAACATTAGGCATGTTATGACATAGGATCATATGATCAGAAATAAGACAAAAAAAGCACTCACGGGTGACCTAATAGTCAGAGTTAGCAGGAAAGAACATTAATATAACAATAATTAATATGTTACAGAAATAGAAGAAACATGGATGGAAAGATGAAAAATTAGAGAATGTTACTATAAACTTAGGAATTTAAAAAAATGACACACTAGGGCTAAAATTAAATACTCTATAAGATTGGAAACAGCAGAAGACACAAATCAGTTAAGAAAAATTCAGTGTGAATCCTTAAAAGAGAAACAACATCAGAGACACATGGAAACATGAATAGGAACTAGAGTTCTAGAAGGAGAGAGAAAATGTGGCAGAGGCAATATCTGAGTAAATAATTGCCAAAGATTATGTAAAATTGATGAAAGACTTGAAGAAAGACTGTGTTGAAATATCTCTAGCAATATATATATATATATATATATATATATATATATATATATATATATACAAACAAACCATACCCAGACATTTTGTATAAAAACTATGAGAACTGAAAACAAATAGAAAATCTTAAAAGCAGTAAAAGTGGAATGGGAAATTTATCTTCAAAGCCTTAGAGCTAATTACTCAGTGGAAATGATAGAAGCCAGAAATCAATAGAATGACATCTTACAAATGCTAGAGAAGGCATGCCTACATGAATTTTATATCAAGCTAAATAATCCTCAAAAAATGTAGATGAAATACTGACATTTTCAGACAAACAGAAAGTGAGACGTCACCACCAGCAATTCTGAATAAACAGAGATATTTAGGTAATTCCTCAGGCAGAAATAAAATAATTCCAGGTAGAATTATGGAAATTCAGAAGGTAAGATAAATATGTGTGAAATTTCTAACCTATACTGTTCATACAAAACAACAAAAACAATAGTAAGGACTTAACAGTGCTTACAATATGCGAAGAGTTAAAACACATGTCAATACAAAATGTATGAAGGGGTAACAATCAATTTTGTTATTAACATTTTCACTTTTTATAACCTCTTTTCCTGGAACTACAAGCTGGGTAATTTCCACTGTGTTGACTTTTATAGGTTTACCAAATATTTTTCCACTGGAAAATAGAGGCATCCATCTTTTCCATTTCTCACGTCAGTTTCCTCACTGTCTGCTGCCTGATCACTAAACCAGTGCCACACGTGTACAGTGTTTCCTGAAGGAAGTATCCCACTTCAAATTGCGGATACTGTATGGGTTAAGATAGTATCAGGTGCTGCAAGATTACCAAACAACGCAAACACATCCAGGTTTTGGTTGCTTTACTAGAACATGACTGAAGGTTATTTATCACTCAGGATTCCACACAGGTGCGCTCGTTTTGTGATTAGCCTTGTGATCCAGACCTCAGGCTCCGTCTTATTTTTCACCACCCTGTAGGACACTGAAGTCCTTTGCATTTAGCTGGGATAGAAAAGTGTGACTACAGCAGAGTTGTTCCTCAGACTGTGACATTTTGAGTTGTATGGGTGTCATTGCCTTCAGATGGAAAAAAATTGGAATTGTAGACTTTGGATGGCTAGGGAGCCTGCCATAGGAACTCTTATATTAGTGAAGAGAGATCATGAATTTTGTTTGGACAGTTAACCAGTTCTGTCACAGAAAGCTTTCTGAATGAATTTGTAAAGAAAGCCAAGTCACATCACACTAATGTTATACCACATTGAAAATTAAATAGACTTGGTAGGTAGCTCAAGTGCCAGGATGAAAATGTCATGTATTTTGTGCCATTATGTAAAACCTTTCAGTTAAATCACTTACCTAGAAGTATATGTCACTAAAACTATGACAGAAGTTGAAAACAGTCATGCAACCACTCTGCAATATGTGTTGAAAAAGTACACACATTTACCTGAAAAGAAACACTTGTGCATTTAACCTATTTACGATGAATTTAACTTAATTAAAAGACCCTAAAAATAAAAAGATATTGATAAAAGTGTTTTATATATGATATTTTATAAATTCTCCTTTAATACTGCCTGAAATATCAATAAAGTCCTAAAATTATGCAAACTTTTAAGATTTAGATTAGCCTTTCAAAATGCACTCTTCTTAAACACCAGAGGGTATAAGACAAAAATGTGTGTAATTTGTGCTGAAATGCGTAATTTCTCAAAATCACACACACTTTAACAGAGAAAGAAGCAAGTGACAATTAGAGTCCTCTCATTTATGACCTCAGTTCATACCTGCAGAGAGATGACTATTTTCACAATATAAATTCAAACTCACAGGCTGTTTGTATGTATTAGGTTCATGCTGCAGTCTCAAGCTCCATTAACTGTGGAGCATATCTGTGAGACTCAATAACAATATAACACATAAAGTATGTCTTATAGTAGTAATTTAAATTAAATACCTACTCTTGATAATTTATACTAGCCATTTAATATGAAATCACTATGTTTTAGGTTTTAATTTACAAATAACATTTAAAGCAAATGCATTCATCCCTGGTTATATTTATTTTCATCTCAATCAAATAAGATAGCTGTTTAGAAGCTGCTTGATTTTATATACTGAGCTTATGCTTTTTATTAGTTTGCTGAACCCATTTAGATTTAAAGAAAATCTCTCACCAGTTACCCATTCTTAATATCTTTTTAAATTAGTGCTAAAAAATTCTGTCTATAAAACATTGTGCTTGTTTACTCTAGTTGAGTTCCTATTCAAAAGGCATCTTCCAGTATGACACAATAAAGACATTATTAAAATTTTTGAAACATTATATTAAATGCTAATTACATATGATCAAATACATTTTAAATTTTTATTGTATTTCATTTTGTCCTTGATTTATAATTAAATACAATAGTTGCATTTTTAACTTTTCAAGTGAATTGATTTTAACTTTATAATAATCATTAAGATTGCAATCAACTTGATTTTTCTTTTGTTTGATATGAGACTTTTATTTGGATTTTACAATGGAGTGATTTAATAGACAAAGTAACTGAAGTAATAACTGTATTTATTTTGCCTTCAGAGCTAACACTGGAAAAATTAATATACACATTTTACTGCCAGAGTCAAAGAAATATCCAAAAAAAAAAAATTTGTAGTCTTCAAAAAAGCCCAATGGCCACTAATACCAGTTAGCACTTCCTAGTTCTTGGGATTATTAGCATTTAGATTTTGTGATTATTAGCTACCTAGTCTTAACTGTAATTGAAATTTTTTTTCTGACGTTGTTCTTGAGAGGTATTTAAATATTTTTTTTGTAAATGTAAAATTTTTAATTGATCACTTGATGTCTTGGGTTCTAAAAATTCAATAAGTAAAACT